>VDFB02018625.1:0-35409 GCA_007258455.2 Sequoia sempervirens | reverse complement strand
TTTTAACCTTTGAAACTTTAACTAGATGTTAGGTCAATTAACATTCACAAATCCTTTACTCTACTGATGTGATTAATCATTAAGTGTAAAAGTAGAAACTAAAAGAAGTAAAATCATACACAAAGTAACACTAGATTTACATGGAAAACCTAATAAGGAAAAAACCATGATGAGGATTAGCTAACAATATAGAGAATATCAAATCAAATACAAAGGTTCACTACTAAAAAGGCTCATTGCCAAAATAGGACTAATTGTCTAGAACATGACTCACTATCCAATAAGGGTTAACCACCTAGAGGGCTCACTTCCATAGAGTTACAAAGAAGATAGAAGATATTTGTTATAGAGAGAAAACAATCTCAATGAAATGGATATTTCCACCATGACTCGCTCACACATTTGCAGACATGCTTGAATGATAGAGTACACCTTCAACTCACTACCTCTAGAAACTCACAACTTGAATTTCACATTGATCTACTCAACCTCGCATCACATAAACACACTGTTTGACATCTATCTCACATCTATCTTTCTCTTTCATTCTTCTTTCACAAACATCTGAACTCATATTTATACTATCTTCAACTTTGAAACTCATCCAAAGTCATCCACACACCATTTAAATTTACAAATTCAAATTAGGCCGGTGTCAAAACATTCTACAGTGAAATTATAATGAGGGAGACCAAAAAACATACTTGATGAGGACCTAAATAAGTCCCAACACACTTTTCCATGCTTTATGAACTTTGTAAGTAGTGATTAACACAAGGTCGACCAACACCCGTGTAAAACACATAGAATAATTAAGCACACACAACCTTAACTTGAGCATGATCATATCAACTTATTTCCATAATCACAAGTCTTGAAACAAAAAATCAAAGAAATTCATAGCAACTACATTTCTCCCAGACGAGAGCTAGATACATAGAAAATCATAGTACACGTACTAGTGAAAATATCTCGCACTATACGATGATCCAGTAGCCCAAATTCTAGATATAGCAACCATCAATAGCCATGAACAACATATCTAAACCACAAAGACATAGGAACACATCTGAGAGCACAACCTAGAGCAAACTAGAAAACCTTCCTTATTATAATTTTCTCAATATCCTTGACATATAATCAATATTACATCAATAAAAACAACAACCAGTTGATAGCCAGTTGACATCAATGACAACACTTTCATTCTTGCAACATTCATATCCTTTATTTAAAACCCTCCAGTAAATGTGCTTGCAAGAACTTTCCTATGAGTTTTTTGTTGTGGGATGTATCTAATAGTAAGTCCTCTCTTAAGGGTGACATAAAGCATGAAAGTATACATGAGTATTTCTCTTCACCCAAGATCACATGAAGTGCAAGGGGAGTGGATACGTACTACAAGTGCACACAAGAAAATAGCATATACTTGAGTGTTTCTCTTCACCCAAGATCACACGAAGCATAAGGGGAGTGGATATGCACTACAAGTTTATACAAGCTCGAAGCAAGCACTCATTCATTTTAATCCCATAAAGAAAATGACTTCATTTTAAGCACCAATGGAAGTATGTGTTTGTTCAATTTTAAGCAAATATTGCAAAATAAGGATGTAGATGTCCAATTTTAACAAAATTTGGAAGTAAATTTTAAACCCAATGGAAGTTTAGTTGGGCCTAAAACATAAATAAAAGCAGCATATGATAGGTTATAATTGTCCCATAAGTGTAAAAACACTTTTTACAATGTATGGATGAACGATAATATGCTCCTTCACTTCAAATGTTTTCAAATCTACAAAACCAATTACCCTCAAAGACAAAAGCTAGGTGTCAATAAGATATAAGAGAGCATATGAAATCAATAATTTTAAAGCACATCAAAAATTAACTCTCTTTTTTGTTTACCAGTAAAAATTTTCACTAAACATAAAGGCATCACTGTAATTGAAAATGGTGTCACTATAATTCAATGGTGTCGCTCTGGTGAAAGTTGAAAAGCATTGCTCTACAACAAACAAAGATGACAAAGGAATTGCTATATCAAAGGAATCACTATTTTTAAATTTACAATAGTGTCAAAAACTAATAGTGTCGCCAAATTAAATAGGTGTCATTGGATTTAATTAAGCATCATTGTAATCCCTACAAAGGCATTGTTGTAGCTTCCAAAAGTTTCGATATATCTGCAAAACAAGGAACATGGGAATCTAAATATAAATCCATCAAATTCAATTATTATATCCCTCCTAGAACCAAAATGTGACCATAGTCATAGTACAAATTAAATAAATTAGATCCAAATGAATTTAAAGCCTATTTAATCCCCTAAGCCATGATCCTAATGAGATATTCAAAATCATCAAGAAACTAAATAACCATTAAACTAAAATGCAATCAACATGAAAGCATAATAAAAACCTATTCTAAGACTTCAAATCTTCTCCCATTGGGGGAGTGGTGTTGCATTGATGTGGAATGGTGACCCTTTCCCAATCCCATGGATAATATGAGCCATTCCAATTGATTTTATTGATGAAAATAGATGAAAATGATGAAATATGAATGAAACATGGATACAAAACTAGTCTTAGAACATGATGAAGATGAGTGCTAAATGCTAAAATTCTTGATGGAGATGGATACAAGCTATGATAAATGGAAAAAACTTCAAAGATTCAAGCCATGGATGCAAACTTATGCTAAAATGGATGTAAATTAAGCTAAAATGGAAGCCATTAATGGATGCTTAAGCTAGTATGGATGAAGATTAATCTAAAATTTTAACAAATTCTAAATATGGGTGCAAGTGAGTATGAATTTTAGTAGCATAACTTTACTTTGAAAAGGTGGATCCATTTCTCTCCAAATAGTGATGTATTTGTAGAGAGAAAATGAAGAATCAATGGATGAGATCGATTTGATCAAACAATGGTCAACAATGAATGAAGGGTGAAACATGGATCAAGGATCCTCATTAAAGGATGAGAATCAAAGATCACATGGATGAAAAAAAGCATCAAGGATTGAGAATTATTCAAGCAAACACACTGCGTAACAACTTTGAAAGTTTGTTATAGAGTTTATTTGAAAAAAAAATCCTTTTTGGAGCCAAATAGGAGAATATTCCTTTGGAATATTCCCTATGCAAGTGGATTGGGGAAGTTAGAAATTTAGCAATTAAAACTAAATTTTAATGTGAAAGATGAGGAATAATAGGATATCCATTAAATAATTAACTTATTTAATGAAAAGGGGTTCAAAATGGCGTTTAATTAAATAATTACTATTATTTAATGAAATGAGGGGACATAAGGTGTTTAAATTAAATAATTTTATTTATTCAATTAAAGAGGATGAGAGGTGGAAGTGAAAGGGGGTGAATTAACCTAATTAATTCAATTAGATTAATAGACAAAAATGATGCATTTAATTAAATAACTAGGCTTATTTAATCAAACAAGTGAAAAGAGGATGAATTTAAGGATGAACTAATGTTAGTAATCAAATTCAGGTGTGTAGTATAATTCAGGACAATTTTAAATGTCTACAAAAAACATGAGTAGCTACCATATACTCAACTTGAATAGTGGTCAAAGCAACCACAACTTGTTGCATACTCATCCAACTAATTGCACAACCAAATAAACTAAACACATAAGCACTAGTGGATCATTTTCTATCAAAATCACTTACCCAATCTGAATCCACATAACCATGAATATGAAGGGAAATATCATATTCATTCATAATATATACTATGATGACACAAGCAATAATCTGAGGTACCATGTAAATATCTGTAGACTTTTTAAATTGCATCCCAATGAACTGTACCAGGATTAGACATATATCTGGAAAGAACTCCCACTACTTGGGAAATGTCTCATTTAGTAAAAAAATAGCATACATCAAACTTCCAATTATAGTCTATTAAGCTACTCTACTCATTTCTTCCATCTCTTATGTGGATGTTGGACAATCTAAGATAGATAAATTTATTCTAGATGAAAAAGGAACACACAATGGTCTATAATCCTACATATCAAACCTTTGTAAAATTTAATTGACATACTTACTTTGCCCAAGCCATAGCTTTTTCTCACTCCATCTATTTTAATTTTCATCCCATGAAAGTTTCTAGCTATACCAAGGTGTTTCATTTCAAATCATACCTTTCCCTTTACCTATAAATAGCATATCATAAACATATAATGTAATAAATAGGAGACAATCACCATTAGTTTTATAATAAACACAATGATCTAATTTAGAATTATCAAATCATAATCTCAACACATATGTATCAATTTTTTGGTACCACAACCTAAGACTCTATTTTAGGAAATACAAATATTTCTTCAATTTACAAACCAATTTACTTTTACCTTTCACCATGTAGTGCTCTGGCCATGTAACATAAATATCATCCTCCAAGTCACCATGAAGGAAAGTAGTTTTCACATCCATTTTCTCAACCTTTAACTCATAAGCAACATCAATCGAAAGAAAAAATCTAATGGATGTGATTTTTAGCCAAGTTTTCACATCCATTGCCCAAAAAGTGTAACCCACTATTGTGGTAGCACCATCATGTGCATATGCCTCACAACCAAAAACTCTAACATATCTTAATGAAGGCTTGTGACTCTAACATACCTCTATAGACATATTATCAACAAGAGATGGTTCAGTGCAGTATCATCGGGGTCCAAACTAGGCTCTTAAGTGGTAATGAAACTTCATAGAAATAGAGTTAGACAACTTGACATAAAAAAATTGAATAATTTATTGACATAATTTGAAAAATATAGAAGAACCAAATTTGTAGAAAATTGAATGAAGTTTCTAAGATGCTATTCCTTTTTTGGAAAAAAATTAAATCTATTTGGTTAAAATATTGAAATTCCAATGCAGTAGTACTAAATTTTTAGGAAAAAATAAAAAATTAGGTGTATGTCTAACCAACCTAAGTAAAACAAAAAAAAATAAATTATTTGAAACTTTAAATATAAGTAAAGGACACATGCATGGATGTGCCATATTTTATTTGTTATTTTATTGCACATAAATAACTAGTTATAAATTTTTATTAAAATTTTTTAAAAATATTAAAACTTGTTTGTTTGACCACAATAACTTGGTCAAAATTTTATGAAATTATTTTTTCTTTTTTATCCTAGATAGTATGGGAAGCATAGAATGTGTTGCATCTTTTAGATTCAAAAAATGTGAAATCATTTAAGAATTATAGATGTTTCTCAATCAGCCTACCAATCAGGACTTTAGTCAGAATGTATGTATAAAATCAATAATAATTATCTATTTAATTATAAATAAGGCATATCTTATATTTTTAGAAAGTTGACAACTTTATCAATAAACACTTTTTCATTTCATCAAATTTAGATTAAAAAAAAATCATCAGCCACTTTTTTGTCATATCACCACTTTTTGGACCCCATGATCCTGCACTCACTTAGATAATGTAGATACCTATTAATTAGGTAACACATAGTGGAAAAAACTTCATCCCAAAACCTTTGTCCTACACCAACAACATTCAACATACTGCTAGCCTTCTCCATCAGTTTCCATTTCAACACCAACTGATGCCAATTGAGCCACCAACATATTAAATGCTTTCAGGTGGTCTATAATTTATCCACCCTCTTCCATTCTCAAGGAATATAATTTCTTCCTCAATAAAATCTTGTTCATTAAATATTTGTCTTGATACATATCACTAAGCTTCTTCCATAGTTTTTGTGTAGATGTCTCTTCATGGAAATTGATTAAAATAGAGTCTACTAAGCATAATCATATTAGACCCTTAGCTTTACGATTCATAACATCATATTGAGTAGCCAAAGTAGGATCTATAGGCATTGAAACATTCTTATCAACAACATCCCATAAATCTTGATCTATCATAGATCATCCATCTTCAGCTTCCACATTTTAAAATTATTTCCAAAAAATTTATCCACCTCTATTCTCCCTAATGAACTTGCCATCTAAAAATTTCTGCAACAAGATCACAAAAAATATTTTGCACAAGATCCCACTCAAATATGGATTAGTTCAAAAAACCCAACAACCCACAACTAAAGATAAAGGTGATTAGGATTTGATAACACTTGTAAGGAAGCTTAGGTAGTGGTAAAAATTCCTATACTAATCTTGAGAGGAGGATAATGTAAAAATTTACAGATCTTTAAAACACTTACAAACACTTAAACAAAAGTAAATATAAATATCATGCATACCACAACATAGTGATTTATGTGGGGAAAATCCTTTCAGGAAAAAAAATAGCACACTCCAAAGCTACACAATATATTATTCAAAAATTACAAAGATAGCAATCTACTTAGAGAGCAAGCTTATCAAAGCAGTATCACCAACTAGAGATCCAAAGGTGACACAACCACTATTAGACTCTCAAAATACACCACAATACATAGTCATAATACAAGCCCCTCATGAAATAGGTTTTCCTTCTAGGGCAAGTCAAGCCAAAAAAATATCTACCATTAGATCTGAGACCTAACAATGAATGGTAGAGTTTTACAATAATAAAATATACATAAAATTTAGCCTTCGGGAGTGTTGCCCCCAAACCCCCACCAGGGTGTGTGGCCCCCAAAACCCCCATTGGGGGGATGATCTCCCCCAACCCTTTGTAGGGGGTTACCCTATCTCCTTATTCCCCTCACACTTACCTATCAATAGTAAACCTTATATAATTACATTGTTGAGACACATTTTCCCAATGTTAACGTTCACAAGAAATAAAAATTATAGTGTTCATACAAAAAATAAAAATAAAACACTAAAGTTTCCATTACAAATTGTAAAATACACAAAAGTAATAGTGAATGGTTACAATTAATTTTTAATATTTAAATAATTATGAAGGATAGAAGGAAAGAGTTGAGATACCTTATACTTTCATTTCATCATTGATTCAATATTGACCATAAAAGAAAATGATATTTAAGGAGATCAAACCTATGGTTGCATGCTATGTGCTTTTTAATGTTCTCAAATATATAAATTAATAACTAAAAGATTGTTGTACAATGAAGTTTGTGACAATTAAAAATTAAGCTTATTTAATAGTTTATGCATTATTTAAGTTAATTTAGTAATAATACTTATAGGTGATATTAAAAAATTTACATGCACTAATATTTAAAGTTTTTTGTCCAAAATGATAAGGCTATAAATACTTGTATCTATTAGCTACTGAATAGCACATTTAGGTTTTGTTACTAGTTTAATGATGTGAATTATAAATTGAATGTTTCATCAAATATTTTTAAAATAATATTTTACTATCTTTGAGAAAAAAAAATTGATTATATGGAAAATTCAGATTTTGATTGCATTGGAAGCTTTGTAACATGAGCATGAAGTATGGATGGTTGTGTTATGTTGTCATTGATGTCAACATGGTGATAACTATATGGGAAGGCTACTTGGTTTACCAGAAGCTGTTCTCTGTCAGTAATACTCTTTTGTGATGGATCAGTGTGTTAGTATTTGAGTCTTGAATTCACCACAAGATCTAATTTGACTCTACTCTCTTAACCATGTTTTCTTGACTCATTAAGACAACTATATCTTGGATCTTGAGATTTATTTCATTGTGAGCAGAAATTTATCCCTAACAAAGTTTAACTTTGTATCCTACTATTGTTCTATGTGTAGCATACTATGTGGGAGACTCCGCATTCTACTAGAGTGAACATTCTTATGCTGAGGTTTTGTTGATAGTCTCTATGCTAGTAGTATGATGGGAAATTAATGTGTTCTCAGATCCAAAAGGTTTTTGTTTTGAGAAAGAAAGAATTGTGCTCTAGTCTTGTTTGACTCAACGAATGCAATATATTATGAAGACTATTTATGTTTTATGGATGTTAGTCGACTTGGTATAATGCACTATGTGGATAAAATGTTTAATTCTTATTTAGTGTCGACGAAGAAGGTTTTGATTATTTTGTCTTCATCTAATTAGGTTGGCCTAATTGATGAATAAGATATACTCGTGTATATATAAGATGAAAGATAGAAGAGAGATATACAAGTGAGTGAGAAGGAGAAGTGTATGTGAATAGAGGAGAAGATCAGAGCCTAAATTCTTTATTAGTTATGATCAGTACAGTTTTGTTGAGTTACTGCTATGTGAGGAAATACTTCTTATTCTGAGCTTCAATGAAATTGAACCCTACACATTGAAGGTGTATTCTATCAGTTCAATATTTTGGCAGCGAATGACTATCTTCGTAATCTTGGAGGTTAGCCATCCTTTGTACTCAGGTAGTGAGCCTTTTTAAGGACAATGAGTTCTGGCAGTGAGCCTAGTAATATTTTGTATCTAGATATAATATATTGTGAGTTAACCCTCATCGTGGTTTTTCCATTTTTGGGTTTTCCACATAAAAATATTGGTGTTCATGTGTATGGTTGCTTTGACTTGTTTTTGTGTTCTCTCTTATTGATTCATTCAAAATTGTGATAATGTTTAAGTGGATTTTATTATGGTTTTGTGGAATACTAATTTACCCTTCCCTTAGTATTCCATATGTTCAATAATTTGTATCAGAGCTTGGTCCCTTGGAGGAAACCTAATAGCTTGAGGGAGGCCCCGAAATATGAGTACAAAATTTTTTTTCCCTCGAAATTAGTCTTTATTGAATGTTTAGAAGATATGAAAGATCTAAAGGACAGGTTGATAAAAGAAAATGAGTATATTGAAAAGTTGTAAAGTAAAAGTGTTGAAGCATGTGATCTATTGACTGAAGGAGAAGAAATTATCTCTAGCCTATTACAACAATTAGATGAGAAGAAAAGATCTGAAGAATGTTAGGAAATTTAAATTCAAAGAAAGATGGATGAATGCTTAAAGTTAGAAGAAGTAGAAATATTGAGATTTGATCTAGAAAAGGAAAGAAGTTTTAAAGAAAAATTTAAGATAAGCCTGGCGATGCTTGATTAATTGTTTACCTCTCAAAGACTGGAAATGGATAGGTGTCATTTAGGGTTTGAGAGAGGTCAAATTTCAAAAGTGAAGCAATCCACTGGTAAGAATACTTAATACAAACATAAACAAATGAAGGATCCCAGAATAAATCCCATAAAAACTCATGTTAAGCGTTGTGATGCTAAAAGGTACTTATCTTTCAATGGTGTTGGTTACAAATGCAAGAAGTTTTGTCAAAAAGAAAAGGATAGCAAATGTAAAATGAATGATTGTTTATTCAATAAGTGTTCTAAGTGCAAGAAGAATGGATATAAGGTTGGTGCATTGAATAAAAAGGAAAATGTGAGGAAGAATACTACTTTCTGTAAGTGCAACAATCTGAAACATCTTGGCAGTATCAACAGAAGAAAGAAAATTTCTATTCGGTGAAGAAGATTGGTCAAATATTTGATCCAGAAGAAGCAAGAAAGGAATCAAAATCATAAGTTTTATTTGTACCGACCTCTCGTGTAGATACTCCTATCAATTTCTAAGAAAAAGTAGTGGCTAAGGGGGAGTAATCATCAGAAAATATAATAAACCCCCTCATCGATACTTGTGTCATATCATGACAGAATTATATTTAATGTGGTAAGGAAATTAAGAAAATTTTCAGTCACATGTATGAAGGATAAAATCTCTAGAATTCAAAAGGATGAAGGAATACACAATCTTCGAGGCAATCTACTTGCAAGTTAAAGCATTTACTACAAAATCATTCAGAATGAAAGGAATATGTTTAGATAATTCTTAAAGGCTTATGTATTTTTGGAAAAGTGTGCAATGGAAGTTTAGAAGGAAATTCAGAGTTTTAGGGTTTGAGGAAGAAGTCAAGCAGATTTGAAGTGAGCTCCTGAAGTAGGATATCTATACATTTCTTGTTGGAATTTTTAGAGGTATTCCTATTTACACAATATTTCACTTTTATTGCTATGGATAATTCAAAGGTTGTGAATTGTGTGGATAAAACTAGATTGAAAAGATGTTTGAGGAATGTTTCAGATGAGTTTTTTGGTGCATTCTCTTTCATCCCTCTAAGAGTGTTTCGTATAGAAGATATCTATGCATTTGTTTATAGTAAGATAGAAGAGATGTCATTAGTTCAGTTGAACGTTCTTTGGGAAAGTGGATTGAAGTAAAGCCATGATGCCTGCAAAGTGTTAGTTGAGAAAAAGTTAGATGTTTGGAGGAAATTTCCCTTGTTTGAATTTGAGAAGGAGTACATTTGAAGAGTGTTGAGAAAAATTCATAATGAATCTCTATGGATAGATGAGGTGCATTTGATTTCTAGAGAAGTTATTAGAGATGTAACGGGTTTGTGTTCCTCCATACTAGTTCCCAAACTGAAGGCTATGGATGAGAAAGAAATAATTGAGGTTACAGGTGCGAGTTATAAAGGGAAAGAGATTGAATTGAGATCAATTGTTGATCTGGTAATACGGTATGCTACTATGGTCATCGATCACAAAGTTTGTATCCCTAACAATGACCTTACAATTTTTACTCCTACAGTGCATACTACTATTGATATGGTAATAAGAGGTATGGAATATTACCTATGTGAATTACTTTGTATACATATTTTGAAGAATTTAAGGGAAATCAAGAAGAGTAAGAAGAATACATTTCGGTAAGGAAATTTGGTTGTCTATTTATTCTTTTACTTTTTGAAAGAGTTGTTGGTAATAGGAAGGATAGAATGGTCAAATTCAAAGCCTATTTCCTATCAAATCAGGAACTTAAATCTTGGTAGTTTGGATGCACAAGAATCCGCCCTTGTTGCATTCTTTGGAACATTTCAGATGAGGATGAACAAAAGGTTTTAGATTCTAGTAAGTTTTGTAGAAAGATACTTTGAAAGCATAAATTTTCTTGTGTCTACAAATTATTTTCACATGGAAGCAGTTGAATCAAGGTTAGTTTGGATATTTGAATTGATCTATGAAGTTTCAGAGGCTGAAGTTGATAACTATGCAAAAATTATTTGGAAAACCCTAAGAATCTCGATGTAGAAGGAACCTCTGGTAGCATGACCAAAAAAGGGAAGAAGAGGAAGAGTGTTGTTAAGCAAGAAGTTGCAGAAGGAAGTGATATTGAACATGAGCATGAAAGAATAAATATTCAAAGAGCTTTGGAAGAATTGCAAAAGGTTATTCCTAGTGCTAATTTTGATTCATCTATTTCTATTGTGGAGAATCTTTGTGGCATGATTGATTCTTTAAAGTTTTACATCTTTGGACATGAAGCATCTACTGAAGGATATTTGGAAGATACAAAAGAGAAATGTGTGACTAAACACAGTCAAGTAATGAAGGAATTGGAGTGTGTACAAGGCTGTGAAGAAGAGGCACATAAATTACTTTATTTTTGCTTAGATTGGTCTGGCTGTACACTGAATATGAGAAATGAGATAAGGATGAGTGAGTCCTGGTTGAGCACTCAGGTAGATACATATAGATTAACAAAAGATAAAAGCAATCAGAGGTGGTTCTACATTGTGCAGCTTTAGGATAAATTCTTTTCTCTACACGATTAGAGGAAAGATGTTATAAAAAAGTTTGTGGCACTTAGAGATATGATTAAACTCAAAAATTCTACTATTTCTAGTGCTCTTGGATGTATTGGAGAGTTATCAGAGATCAATCTTAGTCCCAATATTTTAATAGATGGTGTAGAGTCTTTAATTAAACTTGAGCTATTTTAGAAGACTCTTGTCAATGAAAAAGGTTTATGGGAAGAAGGTAAAGTGTTGTGGAAGGCTATCCTAGAGAGTCTCAGAGGTTCTTCTTTAGGTTAATTCTAGGTTGCATTCGCATTTTTCTGGTTACATTTTGATGCATAATTACATATATACTAGACCCCTTCCTTTGCCATTGATTTCAAAGGGGGAGAGATAAAGAGATGAAGAGATAGAGATTTAGAGGAATTTTTTTTTTGTGAAGAACAATTTTGATACCTGGGAGTATTCAGAGTATTAGTTGTAGTATACTAGAAAATTTTTTGTCATGCATGTTGCCATCAATACCAAAGGGGGAGATTGTTGGAAGCTTTGCAACATGAGCATGAAGTATGGATGGTTATGTTATGTTGTCATTGATTTCAACATGGTGATAAATATATGGGAAGACTGCTTGGTTTACCAGAAGTTGTTCTCTACCGGTAATACTCTTTTGTGATGGATCAGTGTGTTAGTATTTGAGTCAGAATTCACCGCAAGATCTGATATGACTCTACTCTCTTAACCATGTTTTCTTGACTCATTCAGAAACTATATCATGGATCTTGAGACATCTTTTTTTGTGAGCAGAAAGCTATCCCTGACAGAGTTTAACTTTGTATCCTACTATTGTTCTATGTGTGGCATACTGTGTGGGAGACTCCTCATTCTACTAAAGTGAACATTCTTTGTTGCGGTTTTGTTGATAGTCTCTTTGTTGGTAGTATGATGGGAAATTAATGTGTTCTCATATTCGGAAGGTGTTTTCTTTGAGGATTATTTATTGGTTTGCATAATTGTGCTCTAGTCTTGGCCGACTTAGTGAATGCAATATATTATGTAGACTAGTTATGTTTTATAGATGTTAGCCGACTTTGTATAATCAATATGTGGATAAAATGTATAATTCTTATTTGGTGTTAATGAAGAAGGTTTTGATTATTTTGTCTTCATCTAATTAGGCGACCTAATTGATGAATAAGATACACTTGTGTATATATAAGATGAAAGATAGAAGAGAGATATATAAGTGAGAGAGAAGGAGAAGTGTATATGAACATAGGAGAAGATCAGAGCCTAAATGCTTTATTAGTTGTGATCAGTACATTTTTTGAGTGACTATTGTGTGAGGTAGTACTTCTTATTCTGAGCTTCAGTGGAACTTAACCCTGCACATTGAAGGCGTATTCTATTAATTCAATCTTTTGGCAGTGAGCCACTATATTTGTAATCTTGGAGGTTAGCCATCTTTTGTACTTATGAAATGAGCCTTTTAAATGACAGTGAGTCATGGTAGTGAGGCCCATAATATTTTGTATCTAGATATAATATATTGTGAGTTAACCCTCACCATGGTTTTTTCCTTTTTGGTTAAATTTCCACGTAAAAATCCTAGTGCTCATGTGTATGGTTGCTTTGACTTTTTTCTATGTCCTCTCTTGTTGGTTAAATTTCCACGTAAAAATCCTAGTGCTCATGTGTATGGTTGATTTGACTTTTTTCTATGTCCTCTCTTGTTGATTCAATCAAAATTGTGATAATGTTTAAGTGGATTTTACTATGCTTGTTTTTGAATACTAATTCACCCCCCTCCCAGTATTCTAGATGTTCAACAATTGGTATCAGAGCTTGGTCCCTCAAAGGAAGCCTAACAACTTGAGGAATGTCCCAAAATTTGAATATAAGAATTTTTTCTCTCGGAAATAGTCTATGCGAATGTTCAAAAGAAATGGAAGATCTAATGGATAGGTTGATAAAATAAAATGAGTATATTGAAAAGTTGCAAAGTAAAAGTGTTGAAGCATGCGATCTATTGACTGAAGGAGAAGAAATTATCTCTAGCCTGTTACAACAATTAGATGAGAAGAAAAGAACTGAAGAATGTCAAGAAATTTAAATTCAAAGGAAGATGGATGAATGTTTAAAGTTAGAAGTAGAAATCTTGAGATCTGATCTGGGAAAGGAAAGAAGTTTTGAAGAAAAATTTAAGATAAGCTTGGTGATTCTTGATGAATTGATTACTTCTCAATGATCAGAAATGGATAGGAGTAGTTCAAGGTTTGAGAAAGTTTAGAGATCTAAAGTGAAGCAATCCACTCGTAAGAAGACTCAGTACAAAGATAAACAAATCAAGGATCCTAGAATAAATCCCGGAAAAACTCTTGTTAAGCGTTATGATGCTAAAAGGTACTTATTTTTCAATGGTGTTTGTTACTCCTGCAATAAGTTTGGTCACAAAGCAAAGGACTGCAAAGGTAAAATGAATGATTCTTTATCTCGAAAGTCTTCTAAATGAAAGAAGAATGGATATAAGGTTTGTGTGTTGAATAAAAAGAAAAATGCACACAAGAATACTACTTTTTGTAAGTGCATCAATATGGAACATCTTGGCAATATCAACAGAAGAAATAAAAATTTATATTCGGGACAAAGAAGAATGATCAAACCTTTGATCTTAAAGAAGCAAGAAAGGAAATGAAAAGGATTTGGAGAAAGGAATCAAAATCATTAGTTTTATCTGTACCGACCTCCGATGAAGATACTCCTATCAATTTCTAAGAAAAATTAGTGACTAAGGGGGAGAAATCATCAGAAAATCTAATAAATCCCCTCATCGGTACTTGCGTCATATCATGAAAGAAGTATATTTAATGTGGTAAGGAAATTAAGAAAGTTTTCAGTCACATGTGTGAATGATTAAATCTACAGAATTTGAAAGGATGAAGGCATACACAATCTTTGATGCAATCTACCTACAAGTTGAAGCATATACTGCAAAATCATTTGGAATAGAAGATAAGTTTAGATAATTCTAAAAGGCTTATGTATTTTTGGAAAAGTGTGCAAAGGAAGTTTAGAAGACAATTCAGAGTTTCAAGGTTTGAGGAAGAAGTCAAGTGGATTCAAAGTGAGCTCCAAAAGTAGGATATCTATACATTTCTTATTGGCATTTTTTACAGGTATTCTTGTTGGCACAATATTTCATTTTTATTGCTATGGATAATTCAAAGGTTGTGAATTGTGCAGATAAAGCTAGATTGAAGAGATATTAGAGGAATGTGTCGAAATATTTTTTTGGTGTATTCACTTGTATCCCTTTGAGAGTGTTTCCTACAGAAGATATCTATGCATTTTTTTATAGTAAAGTATAAGAGATGTTGTCAGTTTAGTTGAACATGCTTTGGGAAAGTGAATTGAAAGAAAGACATGATGCCTACAAAGTTTTAGTTGAGAAAAATTTGGATGTTTGGAGGAAAGTTCCTTTGTTCGAATTTGAGAAGAAGTACATTTGAATAGTGTTGAGAAAAAATCATGATGAATCTTTGTGGATAGATGAGGCACATTTGATTCTTAGAGAAATTATTAGAGATGTACCTAGTTTGTGTTCCTCTGGACCAGTTCCCAAACTGAAGGCTATGGATGAGAAAGAAATAATTGAGGTTACAAGTGCAAGTTCTAAATGGAAAGAGATTGATTTGAGATCAATTGTTGATCTAGTAATATGGTATGTTGCTATGGTCATCGGTCACAAAGTTTGTATCCCTAAGAATGACCTTACAATTTCTACTATTGTGGTGCATACTATTGTTGATATGGTAATAAAAGGTATGAAATATGACTTGTGTGAATTACTTCGTATGCATCTTTTGAAGAATTTAAGGGAAATGAAGAAGAGTATGAAGAACACATTTCGATATGGAAATTTGGTTGTTTGTTTGCTCTTTTACTTTTTGAAAGAGTTTTCAGTAATAGGAAGGATAGAATGGTCAAATTCAGATCCTATTTCCTATCAAATAAGGAATATGATAAATCTTGGTAGTTTGGATGCACAAGATTTTTCCCTTGCTGCATTCTTTGGAACATTTCAGATGAGGATGAACAAAAGGTTTCAGATTCCAGTAAGTGTTGTGGAAAGATACTCTAGAAGCATAAATTTTCTTTTGTCTACAGATTTTTGTCACATGGAAACAGTTGAATCAAGGTTAGTTTGGATATCTGAATTGATCTATGAAGTTCAGATGTTGAAGTTGATAACTATGCTAAAAATCTTTCAGAAAAAACTAAGAATCTCGGTGTAGAAGGAACCTTCGGTAGTGCGACCGGAACAGGGAAGAAGAGGAAGAGTTTTGTTAAGAAAGAAGTTGTAGAAGGAAGTGAGCCTGAACATAAACATGAAGGAATAAATATTCAAAGAGCTTTGGAATAATTGTAGAAGGTTATTCTTGGTATTAATTTTGATTCATCTATTTCTGTTGTGGAGAATTTTCATGGCATGATTGATTCTTTAAAGGTTTACATCTTCATACTTGAAGTTTCCATTGAAGGATATTTGGAAGATATCAAAGAGAAATGTCTGAATGTATACAGTCAAGTAATGAAAGAATTGGAGTGTGTACATGGTTTTGAAGAAGAGGCACAAAAATTACTTTCTTTTTTCCTAGATTGGTCTGGTTGTACACTGAATAGGAGAAATGAGATAAGGATGAGTGAGTCCTAGTTGAGCACTCAGGAAGATACATAGAAGATAGCAGAAGATAAAGAAAATCAGAGGTGGTTCTACATTGTGCACCTTTAGGATAAATTATTTTCTCTATAAGATCAAAGGATGAATGTTATCAAATAGTTTGTGGCACTTAGAGACATGATTAAACTCAGACATTCTACTATTTCTAGTGCTCTTGGATCTATTGGTGAGTTATCATAGATCAATCTTAGTCCCAATACTTGAACAGATGGTGTAGAGTCTTTAAATAACTTGAGCTATTTTACAAGACTCTTGACAATGCAAAAGTTTGATGGGAAGAAGGTAAAGCATCGTGGAAGGCTATCCTAGAGAGTCTTAGAGGTTCTTCTTTAGGTTAGTTCTAGGTTGTGTTCACATTTTTCTGGTTACATTTTGATGCATATTTACATATATACCAGACCCCTTCCTTTTTCATTGATTTCAAAGGGGGAGAGATAAAGAGATGAAGAGATAGAGATTCAGAGGAAAAACATTTTTGTGAAGAACAGTTTTGATAGGGGAGTATTCAGAGTATTCAGTTGCGATTTACTCAAAAATGTTTTTGTCATGCATGTTGCCATCAATGCCAAAGGGGGAGATTGTTGGAAGCTTTGCAACATGAGCATGAAGTATGGATGGTTATGTTATGTTATCATTGATTTCAACATGGTGATAACTATATGGGAAGATTGCTTGGTTTACCAGAAGTTGTTCTTTGCCGGTAATACTCTTTTGTGATGGATCGGTGTGTTAGTATTTGAGTCCGGAATTCACCGCAAGATCTGATATGACTCTACTCTCTTAACCATGTTTTCTTGAGTCATTCATAAAACTATATCATGGATCTTGAGACATATTTTGTTCTGAGCAGAAAGCTATCCCTGACAGAGTTTAACTTTGTATCCTACTATTGTTCTATGTGTGGCATACTGTGTGGGAGACTCTGTATTCTACTAAAGTGAAAGTTCTTAAGTTGTGATTTTGTTGATAGTCTCCTTGTTGGTAGTATGATGGGAAATTAATGTGTTCTCATATTCAGAAGGTGTTTCCTTTGAGGATTATTTTTTGGTTTGGATAATTATGCTCTATTCTTGGCCGACCTAGCGAATGCAATATATTATGTAGACTAGTTATGTTTTATAGATGTTAGTCGACTTGGTATAATGCAATATGTGGATAAAATGTATAATTCTTATTTGGTGTTGATGAAGAAGGTTTTGATTATTTTGTCTTCATCTAATTAGGCCGACCTAATTGATGAATAAGATATACTTATTATATATAAGATGAAAGATAGAAGAAAGATATTTAAGTGAGTGAGAAGAAGTGTATATGAATATAGGAGAAGATTAGAGCCTAAATGCTTGATTAGTTGTGATTAGTATAGTTTTGTTGAGCGATTGCTATGTGAGGTAGTACTTTTTATTTTGAGCTTCAGTGGAACTAAAACCTGCACATTGAAGGTGTATCCTATTATTCTAGTTGTACACTGAATATGAGAAATGAGATAAGGATAAGTGAGTCCTGGTTGAGCACTCAGGAAGATACATACAAGATAGTAGAAGATAAAGAAAATCAGAGGTGATTCTACATTGTGCACCTTTAGGATAAATTCTTTTCTCTATAGGATCAAAGGATAGATGTTATCAAATAGTTTGTGGCACTTAGAGACATGATTAAACTCATACATTCTACTATTTCAAGTGCTCTAGGCTGTATTGGTGAGTTATCACAGATCAATCTTAGTCCCAATACTTTAACAGAGGGTGTTGAGTCTTTAAATAACTTGAGCTATTTTACAAGACTCTTGTCAATGCAAAAGTTTGATGGGAAGAAGGTAAAGGGTCGTGGAAGGCTATCCTAGAGAGTATTAGAGGTTCTTCTTTAGGTTAATTCTAGGTTGTGTTCACATTTTTATGGTTACATTTTGATGCATATTTACATATATACTAGACCCCTTCCTTTTTCATTGATTTCAAAGGGGGAGAGATAAAGAGATGAAGAGATAGAGATTTAGAGGAATTTTTTTTGTGAAGAATAGTTTTGATAGGGGAGTATTTAGAGTATTCAGTTGCAATATACTCGAAAATGTTTTTGTCATGCATGTTGCCATCAATGCCAAAGGGGGAGATTGTTGGAAGTTTTGCAACATGAGCATGAAGTATGGATGGTTATGTTATGTTGTCATTGATTTCAACATGGTGATAACTATATGGGAAGATTTCTTGGTTTACCAGAAGTTGTTCTTTGCCTGTAATACTCTTTTGTTGTCGATCAGTGTGTTAGTATTTGAGTCCGAAATTCACCGCAAGATCTGATATGACTCTACTCTCTTAACCATGTTTTCTTGACTCATTTAGACAACTATATCATGGATCTTGAGACATCTTTTTTTGTGAGTATAAAGCTATCCCTAACAGAGTTTATCTCTGTATCCTACTATTGTTCTGTGTGTGGCATAGTGTGTGGGAGACTCTGCATTCTACTAAAGTGAACATTCTTGTGTTGCGGTTTTGTTGATAGTCTCCTTGTTAGTAGTATGATGGGAAATTAATGTGTTCTCATATTCATAAGGTGTTTTCTTTGAAGATTATTTGTTGTTTTGGATAATTACGCTCTAGTCTTGGCCGACTTAGTGAATGCAATATATTGTGTAGACTAGTTATGTTTTATAGATGTTAGCCGACTTGGTATAATGCAATATGTGGATAAAATGTATAATTCTTATTTGGTGTTGATGAAGAAGGTTTTGATTATTTTGTCTTCATCTAATTGGGCTGAACTAATTGATGAATAAGATATACTTATGTATATATAAGATGAAAGATAGAAGAGATATATATAAGTGAGCAAGAAGAATAAGTGTATATGAACATAGGAGAAGATTAGAGCATAAATGCTTGATTAGTTGTAATTAGTATAGTTTTGTTGAGCGATTGCTATGTGAGGTAGTACTTTTTATTTTGACCTTCAATGGAACTAAAACCTACACATTGAAGGTGTATCCTATTAGTTCAATCTTTTGGTAGTGAGCCACTATCTTTGTAATCTTGGCAGTTAGCCATCTTTTGTACTCAGGTAGTGAGCCTCGTTATATTTTGTACCCGAATATAATATATTATGAGTTAATTGTCACCATGCTTTTTCCCTTTTCGGGTTTTCCACATAAAAAACTAGGTGTTCATGTGTATGGTTGCTTTGACTTGTTTCTATGTTCTCTCTTGCTGATTCAGTCAAAATTGTGATAATGTTTGAGTGGATTTTATTATGGCTTTGTGGAATACTAATTCACTCGTCCCCTCTTAGTATTCTGAATGTTCAATAGAAGGGAATCAAAACCCTTTACAACTTAACTTAAAAAATGTTGCTCAAGGGATACTACGTTAAAACACTAGCAGAGCTCAACACCTAAGACACTAAATGAAACAAAATACTGCTCAAAATATATAATAGTAAACTGTCAGCAACACCCAACAACAACAAAATGGAAAAACAACAAGAAAGAAACTGAGAGCCAACAATAGAAAAGCACACAACAAACAGACAAATAGACAAATAGAACACTATTTTATATTGCACAAGGTGTTGGCCACCTCAAACTCCTGGCTTCTATGCATTTCAATCATTTCCAACAACTCTTTTTTCTTAGCTTCAAAGGACTTCTTACAGTTAGCTATCCCTCTAGCATCAAGGTCTTTACCATCATCTTTCACGCATTTTTTCCCTTTACCTTTGGCCCAGTGTTCCTTCTCCATTAACTCAAAAAAATACAGTTGGTTGTCCCCAAGCTCACTAATTTTACGAAACAAGACTTCCAAAGATTTTGCACTATTCTTCATTGAAATGTGACAAGTATGGAGAAGCTTCTTTATATCCACATTGGTGTCCAATATCTTGGCTTCTAAACTAGCCAAGCGCTCTTCACACATGGATTTGAAATCATAGGGAGGTGGAATCATCATTGAGATTGGAAAATTCCTCAAAAAGTGGATTTACCTTTAGAGGCTCTAACTTCACACACTTTTGCTCCACATCCTCCTCCTCTTGAACCTTATTCTCCCCCTCCAAGTCCACATTGGGAGAGCTATGAACTAGGGAGTCATTGATTTCCACTGCCTTCTCTTCATAAGCATTCTCCTCTCAAAGCACCATGGTAACCTGAACCATATCTTTCAAGACCTAGTTCTTCAACTTGGCAATGTGTTTGGAAACCCTTCTCAGCTTATCCTTTTCCTCCGTTGTAATCACATTTTCTTGCATTCCCTCCTCTTTACCACCAACCATAGTGTCACCTTGGAAAACGTCCAAAGCTTCACTCTTGGGTGTTGAATTGCTAGAGCCCACCTCTGTATCCTCATGATCAAAATGGGAATCCAACTCATTTAAAATAAGGCGCTTAGCTTCCCATTTTCTTTTAAGGCTACCCTTCTTCATTTTTTTCAAAGAGGTAGCCACATGGGCTGGGGACCCATCCTCGTCCTCTTCATTCCACTCCTCTTCCTCAACTGTGTTGGTATCTGAGCTAGAAGAGCCAGAAGCTTCACTCAGAATCTTCTCCTTACCGTTAATTGCAGAGGCAAGGACAAGGGCTTTAACATGCTCCATGATTAAAAGAATGAGACCCTCATGGAGGACCCTCCTATTTTTTAAGTGATCATAAACAAAGACCTCAACGAAAGACAACAAAAAATAGAAAGGAAATAAATAGCCCATGTCTAAAATGGTTTAAAAGAGTAAAATGATGGCCAAGGATTGCAGTGAACCTGCCTTCCAAAGTCACATACTGCATTATCACCTCTGCAATATTTTCCCATACCTGAAGTCTTGAGATACTTCCACTCATAGCCCCAACTTTCCATTTTGATAAGTTTTTTCTGTTTGTCATCTTTGAAGAATTGAGCCATTGCTTCGTCGTTACTCTTCTTGTCCTTATAGAACTTATGACCAACCATCAACAACCCAGTCATAGTAGCAATTATCTCCTCATTGATATCAAATATCAAGCCCTTTATCTGAAGTTTAAAGTTATGCCAACAAGAAAAAAACTTTGTTGAAGGATTCAGGTCATGACCATGCAATCTTTCTAAGAACAACATAAACTTCCCATGCTAGAGAATCCTCCAAATTTTCTTCTTCTTCCTCAAGCTCGCACAATAATGTGACTCAATTATGCTCCTATCACCTTCTATTTCCTCAAAAACTAGAAGTAGAAAACCTTTGCAATTACTGTTCATTTGATAGCCAACAAGCCAAACAAAACCCACAAAGAGTGTGAGTCAAGAATTGGTACTAAAGATTAAATGATACCACCACATAGGCTCAGACAAAACCATCATTTCTCATTAATATCCTAACTTTCTCAAGAAGGAGAGAGCCTTCCTCCCATGCTCGATACTCATTTAGCCTAACAACCTCATTGGTGAAAAAATCTTCCAATGAATTACCTTCTCAAAAAATGTGAGATACAAGGGTCTCTTCACAAGAACTTAACATGATTATAGTATCCTTTATTAATTGATCAACATTTGAACTGGGCTTATGGGTGCCATGTAGATAATTGATAATGTTTAAAGAGTCACATTCTACCCATATTTTAGAGTAACCCCTATCCACAACATATTTGATGCTTATAATCACAACCTCTGCCTCAGCATAGTGATTTTTCTGATTTCCCTATGGGAGTGCCACCACGCCTAAGAGCATACCATCCTCATTCCTCAACACCCCCCCACAACCTGTAGGGCCATGGTTACCCTTGGCTGCCTCGTTGAGAAAAAATGTTACTCTATATTTTTTTATTCATATATATTAATTAATAGAAATGTTGATCTATATGTTTGTATTCATACATATTCATCAACATAAACAAAGGTGCCAAATTATTCTCAAAATCTATTTCATACTAACAAAAAGGATTTAATATTTTTATAAAAAATATTTGCATATTAACAAACTATTAACACGCCAAAAAAATGAAATAAGTATTATTAAAAAAGACAAAAATATTAGTTGACAATTTAATCTAGAAAAATATTAGTAGTAGCATAAAATCAAAATAACACATATAGTCTAGTCTTGTATATTTTATTGATGAATATTGGATAAAAATAGATAAAAGTTATGGGAAATCACATGATTATGCATTGTGATTTTTGTTTTGAATCTTCTTTGGATGTTGTCCCTTCTAATATTGGAAGAGAATCAGTGAGATATATCAAATCTAGACTGTAGAAAATAAAGTGCATTTAACATGAAATTTTTATTGCTTAAAAATGAAACAAAGATACTTTAAAACTAAGCATTTAAATTATTTTAGTCATAATTTTAGTTAGCTAGGTAGTGTTGATGTTAAGCTAGAAGAGGACAAGTGCACATTGTTCCTTTTTTAAATACCTATATCTTGGTATAATCTAACTGTTGCATTGAGTATTTCAATTATAGATCCCAAAATAGATGCCCTTGTTACAAATTTTCGTAGTGAAGAAATGATAGAAATCCATGGATGAGGGTTCTAAGGATGCAATACATGGTAGACTCAAGGAAATGATGATAAGAAAAGTTGGGATAAGAAGAGGGCCAAGTGAAAGGGATAATACAAAATTCCTAGTAAGGGTAGTGTTTGTTAGAGTAAAGGTTTTAACTCAATTAGGTTAATTAAGTTACATTTACTCCTCTCTTAAGATTTCACTTTAGTTTTATATTGTGACATTTAATAATTATATTAATTATTAAATGTCTACCTATTAGGGTTTCTTTAGGGTTGCACAATCTCCTTTTTATAAGGATTGATAAAATGTGTATTTTATCTTTCTCTCTGATTAATACATTTTCAAATTTTAGAGCACCTTTTCCTTTTGTTTGGAATGTCTTCTTTCTGTGACAGGTTATTTGCATGCAGGTGATCTTCGAGGTCTGTGAGGTGAGATTTCTCAACTTCAACATGGTATCAGAGCTCTAGACCTATGGCTTCCTGTTCGTGATTTGAGGATATTCTCTCACAACTCACAACATTTTTTTGTGCAAGGGTTTCAATCTAGATTGTCTTTTTTTGTGGATCTAAGGGTCGCTAATTTTGGGCATTTTTGACAAAATGGACTCCTGCCACGGTATCCAGAAAGTAATCTTTTAAACTCCTATTTTCATAAAATTTGGTCCAATTTGGACATAAATGAACCAAAAGGAAAAATTCTGCCCCACCGGCCATAATGGGCACCAAGGCTCACATATCGAGGGCGCAGAAATGCACAAAAAACTAAAAAAATAGAAAAACAAATAAATTAAGTTTCTTTGAAAAAATTGCACTCGCATTCAAAATTAGGGTATTGCCCTCACGCTTCACCAAGCTGCCAGCCTCAGTGGCCACCCGCTAGCCACTCGGGGACCGGAAAAATTAAGCCACACTCCACCAACCTTCCCTCTGCCATGTGGGCTACTCGCCAACCACCAGCACTCACCATGCACTTTCACCTATAATGACCTCCCCTCATGCCACCAATGTAATCTGCTAGCCCCCAACCGCACCGGCTATATTCCGTGGACCAAGAGCACATCGCATAGCTCCTATTGTAGCCCCTTAGCTACATGTGACTAGGGCCATTTTGAGAAACTTCTTCGCAAATTCAGGGGTGTAAAATGGATAAATAAGCCTCAAATTTCTAAAAAACGAATAGGCATCGGAAAATTGGTTCTGAGCCTGATCTGTTGATGGAGGTTATTTTTTCTGATTTTTCTGTTTTGATGCATTTTTTGCTAGTCAAAGTCAGAACTTGTTTTTTGCACTGAGGCATAACTTTGCATCCGGTTCTTTTGTGCAAGTCTAGGGCCGAAAAGCTGGTTCGCTCGATAAGGATTAAACTTTTTTTCCTAGATTCAACATGCATATTTTATTCATTGCTTTGTGTTTTACAGCTTGTTTAATTCATTTGACGCTTTTAGCACTTGGGAACCTCCCATTTGCATCATTAGGCTCTATTTCATTTGATCTACATGCAGTAAGGTTAGTTTTCTCAAATTTTTTAATTTGAAGAGTTATCATGGGTTTTTCTACTCACCCTTCAGTTGTAATTTTGGAATGGGGTAATTATGAGTCATGGGCAAAGGGAATACTTACACATTGTAGGTGGCTTAATATTTTTCCTTATTTGTATGATCTCATACCTGAACTAGCCACTTCAGAGGGAAAAATAGCTTGGGATATCATTAGAGATCACATAGTAGGACTTATATTGTCTAGTGTTGATGATGACACTGTGTGGGCTATATCGGACATTGATTGTCCCCACCCACTTTGGACACGTCTTTGGGAGATCTATGGAGACCCCAATCTCTCTCCATTCCCATAGGATCTTGCTTTAGATTATCTCTTACCCATTGCTTGGAGAGATAATACACCTTTTGATCATGATACTTTAGAGGAGATTGAGTATTTAGACACCCTTACATGTTCCGTTGGATCAGAGGCTTGTCTCACAGTTCCTACTCTTCAGACTGAGATTATGCATGTATCATCCGTTGTTCTTGATGACATCAGTATCGCCACATTGGCCCCTATGGATTCAGTTCAGCATCATGACCATCTTGGTCATTCATTATCTACTACATCATGGGATTCTTATCTTGCAGACACATTCTTGTTTGTTGAGTCTCACACTGCAAATCTTGAGGATTATTTTGAGGAAATTCATCTCCTCTACCTTGACAGTCAGGTTATCACTATTCGCCCACCATTATCCATGCATTCAGAGGTTGCATTTCAGGATTCTCCATATCAGTTTGGATTTGGCATCATTTGTTTCAGCTCGCATAAAGAGATTCTTCGCGATCCTATCATGGCACATATCTTGAGATAGATTGTCTTCACCACTCTTCGCTGTGGTTTCTCTGACATCGCCTTTGATCTCGCTTCTTCCCAAGGAGGAATGCCATTTGTCAGCTTCAGGATATATTTTGATTCTCCATCGTGCATCCACCATTGCGATAGGAGTTTCTCCATTGTGGGGGGGCCTTGTCTCTTTATATCTCTCCTATGGAGACCATTGTATATGTGCTTATACAATAGAAGTTGTCTATGGGGGGTATCATGTAATCCACCTCCTATCCTTGTTTCATTAGTGCATTTCATTCTTTTATTTCTTGGGGAAGTTTTGTCTCACTGCAGGTTTTCTCCCCTTTCTCTCCACTTTACAAGAGATTTGCTTTTATATTCTGCACTGGACAAAAGCCCAAATTTGTTGGGACTCTTATTTTCTTTCATGCATCAGAGTTAACTTTGTTTTACACATGTTTGTAGTTGCACTCCCTTTCTTGCTCATCTTAAGGGAGGTGTTGGAGCAGTTAGTTTTAACATAATTATGCTAATTAAGTTACCTTTTAATTCCTCTCCTTTAATATTTCCACTTTTAGTTTTTGAGATTGTGACATTTAATAATTATATTAATTATTAAATGTCTACCTATTAGGGTTTCTTTAGGGTTGCACAATCTCCTTTTATAAGGATTGATCATTGTATTTTATCTCTCTCTGATTAATACATTTTCAACTTTTAGAGCACCTTTGCCTTTTTTTTGGAATGTCTTCTTTCTTGTCAGGTTATTTGCATGCAGGTGATCTTTGGGGTATGTGAGGCGAGCTTTCTCAACTTCAACAGTGTTAAATATTATAAGTGAGGAAAATGGGTCCATATAAAGAAGGAGCATATATATTTAATAAGAAGTTTTCTAAAGATTCCTTTAATTATAAATCATCTAATAATGAAAGCAATCATTTATTTCTTTCAACTAACTTTGCTAGTGATGACTCATGCTTTGTTGATTTAGGTGCCTCATATCATATGAATCATTAAATCAGGAGTGGTTTTCTTTATATGTAAATCATATGATGCCCAGGTGGCATGTTCCTTAGTAATAATAATTTATATTAGATTGTTGGAAAAGTTAAGGTAAAACTTATGTTAAATGATGGGAGAGTAAAATATCTAATAGATGTCTTGTACATCCAAGCATTCACATAACTTCTTTTTTTCAATTTCTGAAATGAATGATGTTGGAGTGAATGACACATCTTATAGTAGTTATTGTAGGTTGGCTAGAGAGAATTTGGTGCTAGTTAAGGGATATCCATGTGACACTTTGTTCAAGATTGATGCATCTACTAATTGCATTTTATCCCATGTAATTAAAAACTCATATTCAAGTATTTTGAGACACTACAAGATGTGTTAAATTAGTGAAAAGGGGATTAACACGCTAGTTAATTTTTTGTCGATGGATCGTCTATAATTATTTTATGGACTTTAACTGTTTGAGCATCATGTTCCTTGTAAATAGACTAAACTAAAGTTTAACTGTAGTAGCAAGAGAAAATAGATTATTAGAGGTTATCCATAATGATGTTTTTGATCTTGTGAATGTTACTTCATTTAGAAAATTTTATTACTATGTTTTCTTTATTGATGACAATGTTACTAAAACTATCTCAAACTTACATTCTAATAATAACAACATGGAAATACAATTTTTGAACTGTACGAAACTACTGTATATCGATATATCTATATCTTACTTTTCATTATACAGAATAAATAGGATTGTAGGCGTGTCCTATTAAAAACCAAAAATTTCTAGTTCTTTGCTTTGTGTTTCATGGAATGTACCAGTCTCCCTCCAGCTATGTTCAACTCTGTATATTGTCACATTTCAATATAATGGCAAGTCCTCTTTCTCCTGTTAATCAATGTGGAAATAGACAGGTGTAATGATTAGAAAGGAAATGGTATTCTAATTTAACGTCTTTCCTCTTTGTTTTCCTAGAATGTACGATTCATCTTACGTCTGATGTCTGTGTATATATAAAGTCTTCTAGTCAATAAAGCGTAGATTTGATCGAATAACTTGTCCCCAGTCAATAGCTTTCCAACAATGGGACACATGTTTAATTTCTTAGTAAATCCCATTTTCTTTTGAAATCATGCCCGGCACCCATTAGCAGTATGGCATGGGACCTAGTTGTTTGAAAATATATCTTTTTTAGTACCAAATCACTTTCTCTTGTTGGCATGTTTTAATTCGTTTCAAAGTTTTGGATTGAAAAGATCAAGTTTTAGATTCTTTTAAAGTTCTTCATTTTACTGATTTCCTTTTATTATTTCTTTTTCAAAGTTTTTGATTACGAAGATTGCATTTTAGAATCAATTTATTTTTATCTTTATAAGTTCTCTGAGTTTCTATCAAAATTTTAAGTTGCATTCAGATTTTATTTCTATTGTTAAGTCTCATCTTAATTGATTATGATAGGTTATGAAAATTTATAAGAAACTTTCTTTGACGTATTGTCAAATAACCTTATGGTTAATAGTAAGGAACTTGTGGTATTTGCTACCTTTCTTAGAATAAGGGTTCTATCCAAACTTAATCGGTATGTATTGATAACTTATTGTACTCTCCACTAAGTTGAGTGTCTATGTCACTGAAGATTGAGATTATTTTTCTTCTCAAGTACTATATCAAGGTAGATTCTTGCTATGGTAAGAACTATTGAAAATGTTAGGAAAGGTGTCTCAACCTTGTTTGTAATATTGAGCATTTTGAGAACACAATTTTCAAACTATGAAACATAAACACTCATTTTCTAGGCCACAGACTTTATTTTTGGATAAATTAATAAAA
The DNA here is from genome assembly GCA_007258455.2 of Sequoia sempervirens. NCBI lineage: Eukaryota > Viridiplantae > Streptophyta > Pinopsida > Cupressales > Cupressaceae > Sequoia > Sequoia sempervirens. The sequence continues at coordinate 7,499 of VDFB02018625.1, read as the reverse complement.
TTGGGTTGCTCGGCATTGCTTCCAAAGATGCTTGTTATGTAGATCTTTTTGATCTCTATAATTTGAAAAAAGACCACAGTAACCTCTTTGATCAAAAGTTATAGTCTATAAAAGTTGAATGTATTACACTGAAAATCTAAAATTATATAGGACATAGAAAAGAGTTGTAAAAGAGAGTTACACTTATTGACCAACTTATGATGCATGTTATGATGTGTCCTAAGTCCTCTTTGAGTTGAGATAATGAAACCAAAATGGAAATCCTAATTTTATGAGTAATTTGTGAATGCATTTATGATAGGTGGAAGGATTATGTTCTTTGAAGTCTATGAATTCATCTTGTGATTTGGGTATTGAGTTTCTAATGAAGTATTTGGGTGCCACTTTTTTTTTGTGGTTTTAGATCTGTTGGGAAAATGTTTTCCAACCTTGCAATTATATATGGTTTGTTATTGATAGGATGTATGTTGGTATGTGTCGACTGATCATGCAATTTTTTTTCACTGACATGTCAAGGTTTTTCCCCTCACACATCAACGTTTTTTCCCACTAACACATCAAGGTTCTTTTTTCGCTGAAACATCAAGGTTTTTCCGTTAACACGTCAAATGAAAAATAACATTGTAAAACCCTTATTCTAGAAGGTTCCAAAAAGCTTGTTATAAGCAGCTGGGATGTATGTAGACGACGGTGTATTCTGAGAGTCTGATAGCAGCTGTGTTGTTTGTTTATCTTTGGTGGTGATACTCTTGTGAAAAGATTGCCATGCAAGTATATTGTAATCGTTTGATTTTTGAATAATATATTGGGTGGCTTTTGGATTGTGGGGTTTTTCCCCCAAAAGGTTTTTCCCCGTGTAAATCATTATGTTGTGGTATGCATGATTTTTGTGTTTATTTCTGTTTAAGTTTTTGTAACTGTTAAAGATCTGTAAAGTTTTGCATTTTTCTCCTCTCAAGATTAATGTAGGAAGTTGTTCCACTACTTTAGCTTCCTTACAAGATCATCTTTTTGTAATATCATTTGATGGTCATGTGTACTACTATTTATAGGGTGCTTGAGATAGAGGTGTTGATAGTGAATTTGTAGATACTATTATGTTGCTAGAATTACTTTATATCTATACTTGGTGATACTCCTATAAAATCTTGATGATTTCCAAGGGTATTATATTTGTGTTAAAATTAATGAGCATCAATTTTTTATTTCTTTAGAGTGTGGGGTCTCTCCTAAAAGGGTTTCCCCATGTACATCTATGTTATGATATGGTTTTTTTTATGTTTATATGTGTTTATCCTTTCTCTCATTATAAATATAAAAAATTTGCACAATACTATCCTATAGGATTAGTTTAGGAAGAATTTATAAATACCTTAGTTCCTTGCATTTAGTATCAAAGCTTAATAACCTCAAACTATAGGTGTTGCGTACAATCACTCTTGTGTAAATCTTTGTTTGAGAGAACTTGCACATAAGGGTTTGATCTTATTGTAGGAAGAGATGGAAAACATATACTGAATGGAAAAGGAGAAATCCTTAGGCACAAAATTTGAGCTTTTGGTATCTCAAGATGGATGATATTTTCATGGATAGAGATCCATGGTCTATAGTAGTTAAGCCAAATCTATTGCTATCACAAGGACATTAGGAAAAGGTGGATTTAAAAAATTTAAGAGTCTCATTAGACTATTTTGTTGGTTGAATGTTGTTGAATGTATATGAATAGACCATCACATCACTCATTTGGAAGAAATTGAGAGATTTGCATTAAGATAAATCTATGCTAAATAAATTATTTTTAAGAATGAAGTTGTATATAATTAGGATGGAGCATGGTGGCTCTATGTCCAAACATATACATGTGTTTAACATGGTTGCTACCAATTTGCACTATACTGTAGTCAATATAGAGGAGGATGATCATTGCATGAATTTTTTGTGTTCCTTTTCAAATTAATGTGACAATATTATTATGGCTATTGGGATAAGTACTAAAAATTTAAAAATAGATGAGGTCCAGTGGCATTATTTATTTTCAAATATACAAGGAAAGACTTCTAGATTTGTTAAGAAGTCCCTAGCTATTCATGGTAGAATGAAAGCAAAAGGAAAGGACACTTGAAGAAAGATAAATTTAGATATAAATTCCATTAGAGATCTAAATATCTCATTAATTCAAAGAAAAAATATTGGAATTATGACATTACAAGAAATTATAGAAGAGAATATAAGGAGGAAAAAAAATAGACATTGCAATTATGAGATCAAGAAGTCTTCCCAAGATGATGGTGATCCTTTGTTGCAACATTGGTTGTACATGCATCATAAGGTGTATGGCTAATTGAATATAGTGCATTTCTTGACACAAATTGACATCAATAATGGTTTAAAAAATAGAAATAATATGATGGTGCAAAGAAGCTACACCTTGGAGACAACTCTCATTTGATGATTTTTGGTTATGGAAGAGTATTGATTATATTTCCTAATAGATGAGTGAAGGGGATCAATGCCACAAAAACTACCTTTTGTAAGTAAATCCAATGATTTAAGTGTGTGTGTTATTTTATCAACTAGATGGTTCAAGATGGTGAGATAAGTTATGGTTATTGCAATTTTTCTTATTAGGAACCTATTTTAGTTAGATGCATATATAGTTATGTGCTAATAGTTCTTATGTTACTACAATGAGGAGATCCATAAAATATTTACCTCCACATTTAGAACTATTAGCAAAGAGGATATATTATATCTGCTTCAAAAGCTCATAAATTTTTGGAACATAGGGTTTCTCATACTTTGGAAAATAAACTTCCTATAAAGTAGTTATATTATGCTAGCAAAGGAAGGTCCACATTGGGTAGACTAGTTTGAGAAACTTGAAAAATAAGTCTTGTTGAGGGGTTAAATAGTTATAAACTTGAGTTGAATATTTACAAAATGTATGATTATTGAAAATAAAATCATGTTCATTTTTACTACATAGTTCTCATAAATCTTATGGGATATTGGACTTGATAAATTCTAACTTTTTTTTGTCTTGTTAATTATTTTCAATTTAAAAATTTATTTATTATTTTTCATTCATTAATGACTATTGTATAATGACATGGGTATATTTTTTTAGGAGAAAATATGAAGTCATTAGTATATTTAAATATTTCAAATCTCCTATAGAAAATCATATTGATTTAAAAGAATTAATATTTTGAGGACTAACAATAATAATGATTAATTTTATTCAATAGATTTTGGTAGGTTATAGAGATCATGAAATAGTAATATATTATAGAACTCCATACACCCTTCAATAGAATGGGTTTTTAAAAATAATTTATAGATTATTCATAAACAGGGCTAAGAGTATGCTTAGTGGGGAAATCTTGGAATTTTATTTTTTGGTAGAAGCAATTCCTATGAAGTTTTACTAGGTAAATAAGTCTATTTCATTAGCTCTTGTTGATAAGACAACTATAGACCTATATAGCTAGGACAAAACATTTCATTGAGACACATTAGATTTTTTGATTGTGAGGAATACACTCATCATAATAGGGATAAGAGGTTAAATTTGAAGAAAAATATTATAAAATGAATATTTATTAGCTATGGTGAGGATGTTAAAGGGTAAAAGCTTTGCAATCATTTTGTTGAGAAATATTTTAATAGCTAAGCATTCTTCTACTATATTGAAACAATAAAAAGGATAAAAATAATGATGTTCTTTAACTCCCAAAAAAATAAAAATAATGCCTAACTAAAATCCCTTGAAATATCTAAAGAGGGGGAGAGTTATTATAGTTCAATGAGTTTCATAGAAGATATAGAGCCTCCACCTTAGTCATGTCGATAATACCAACTTCAAAGAATAACAACCAAATAAGTATACTCATGATATAGGAAAAAGTGATCTAAGGTCTAAATCACACCTTGTACTGCATCACAATGGAAGGAACAAAAATGATCACAAACAACCACTTGGCTACTAACCACTATGAAAGAGACAAAATGGTGGATTAGTTTTTTTCTTCTTTCTTTGGGGATTGATTGATTGATTGATAATTGACTAAATTTCAAAGATGAAAATATGCATCTAGGTTAGTTATGCAACTATGATGAACTATTATGATTTTAGGAAAAAAACAACAATGAAGTACAAAGTTGTAGAGTGTAGACTCAAAGGAAACTAATATAGAAATTTGATCTTGAATTAGCTAGACAATGGCATTGGCATCCTAGACTTTAGAATGTAGACCTTCAAATTTGAAATTGATTTTCTAAATATGATCATAAAAAGGGTAGATTAAATAAGAATTAAGTGTAGACACATAGAGGGGAGCTAAACCTTGTGTGAAATTGTCAAGGGCGATAATTTATGATGCTAAATTTATTCCCCACTTTAGTGAGAGTATGAAATATGCTCATGCTCACACTAAAGTAAGGATAAGCCAAGAAGGGTTCATTTATCTAAACATTAAAATAAACATGTAAAACCAATTGAACACACACACATAAAGTGCAATGCATCATGACAAAAACAAAGCATACACAATGAAGACACACTAACTACCATATTGTAAAAAGAAACATAATTTAAACATTACATGATGCAAACACAATGAAGACATAATGTAAACACAATTCAAACATAATAAAAAATAAACACACTTGGTTAGTACACTAAAAGGGATCTGAGTTGGTAAGGTAAAGAGACCCCAATATTATTTTTTTCTCAATCATAAAACACCATTACTTGAATGTGGTATTAGAAAATGGTCCTATTATAATGACTTGCAACCTGTTTTATGATAGCTCACTCATGAGCTACATGGATCCACTAGCTAGAAAACTATACTATGCTATATTCCCATTCAATATGGTGGGTATCACAAGTCTAGCAAGCTACGCTATGCTAGCTATTTTGTGCTAGTTTACTCATGAGACACATAGCTCCACTAGAAAGAAAGTTGTGTTATTCTAGGTGGTCATGTAAAAATACTCCAGCGCATGAATTATCAACCTAAATTATGCTAAATACATGGACAATTTTCCTAATAATGACTCAGGGAGAATATAAAAGCTTAACATCATGAGGGACTGTTTAACCTCACAAGAATTGAATCACCTCAAGGGGTGTATTTTTTTTTAATGTCGCAAGGAATGAACCACCTCAAGGCTACATATTCTTAACATCACAAGCGCTTGATCATAAATCCATGCCTCATGGAGCATTATAAATAACACCACCACAAAGGATAGATATGAATTTTTTTGGAAAGCCTCACCTTATTGGAGATCATGTATAATATCACCACTGATGGGGTACCACATGGATATAAAGGCTAGTTCAGGGGATATCATACATAACACAACCACTAAAGGGGCACATGATTGAATTGCAAGCTCACACCTTAGGGGATATCATGCATAATACCACCACTAAAGGGGCACATGATTGAATTCTAGGGAGATGTACCTTAGGGGATATCATGCATAATATCACCACTAAAGGGGCACATGATTTAAATTCTTAGAAGATTCCACAATAGCTAGGGGAATATGCCCCCCTAAAAATGTTAGTGTACTTTCTACACATTTTTTAATAAGATAATTGATGAAGAGGGGATCCTTTAGAAAGGATACACACCTTAGAAGGCCTACATATCCTTTCCCTAAGAAAGTGTATGGATAAGGATAGCTATTTGCGACTATTATCATGTTTCTCCCCATTAGTGAAATATGGCTGCACACAAATTTTTTTTGTTCCCCCATTCATGGAAATGAGCATCATATGATGGTATGAACACCATATAGCAGGGAGAAACACCATAATAACTAATTTATTATTTTGTATAGATCTACATGATTTCCATATAATTGAATTAACCATTATAAATTTATTTTCAAAGCATAACTTATTACTAGAATGCCCAAAATTTTCATGATATGAACAAACAGATGAAATCTATTTTTTATTCTTGTTGGAGTTTCTCTCACGAAGAGGTGGGAAAGTGATCAATTCCCACCTTAGAAGTTGAAATGCTAAAAAAATTAACTCTATGCAATTCACATTCCATCAACCCCCCTTTAGATTAATTAAATTTGATAATGCAATGTCACCTTCACCTAACCTTAATTTTGTCCTGAACATGTTTGTTCTTGGTCGCTAAAGTGAATATTTTTCATAGACAACGACATGCCACATAAACATCTGTGCATCACGTGAACATCTAAGAAAGATTCCTAAATGCATAGCCATTTGGATGTTACACTTCCCACCTACCCAAGAAGTGTAATTCCTTTGCATCTTGTAGGCATGATGAAATGGCTCCTTGCATTCCTATACTCCTTCCATACTCTTATTTTTTCATTCTATTCATTCTCATTCAATCTAGCTCGCAATCTTCTCCCATTCATTCATTTGCATTCTATCTTTCTATCCATTCTTTCAAGCTCCCGTTCACTTTGGCTCTCTATATTAACACTTTGGAATTCTTTGCACCTCTTGGAGGTTGTTTCTCTTCTTTGCATAACTCTTTCTTGCTAAAAGAGGGTAATTGTAGCTTTATTATTGCATTATAATCTTATTTGATAACATATTATTTTAACATGTATGTTTTCTTTATCTAATCTATTATCTTTTTATCTATCATTATCTATCTAGCTATATGTGGAGGTGGGAACACCTATGCCAAGGTTTGATGAAGGAAAGCCCCTAAATTAGCCCCAACCATTTTCTTGTTTCCATGTGTGCAAGTTTCAAAGTTGAAATATTGTGGGAAGATTCATTTGAGGACCTTTTATTAGTATCTCCTTTCTTCTTTTCATTTATCTCATTTCTTTTCCATTTAGCCTAGTTTTATTTTATTTCCATTATTCTATCCATTTTTATCATTTTGTGATCTTAAGTGAATTTCCCCAAGATTTTAGTGATTGAATAGTTAGCTAGTTCTAATATTTTTTTCTATGCTACAAGCTTAATTTTTAGTTATTACAAGACTACAACATGTTGCAAGGACATCCATGCTTTGTGATATTGTCCTTGGTTGAGAGCTTGCTAGTTTATCTAGGGAACCTCTACAGCCTACTCTTTCAGTTCCTATAACTCCCTTATTTTTATCAACATAAATTATAAAATATATGAAAACTCCTTTATTTTCCTATCTTGTCACTTGAGCTTTGGTCCTTGAGGTAGTCAAGGAACATTCTACAATTTATAGTGCTCTTGGTTGTATTGGTGATTTATCACAGATCAATCTTAGTCCCAATACTTTAACAAATGGTGTAGAGTCTTTAAATAACTTGAGCTATTTTACAAGACTCTTGTCAATGCAAAAGTTTGATGGGAAGAAGGTAAAGTGTCATGGAAGGCTATCCTAGAGAGTCTCAGAGGTTCTTCTTTAGGTTAATTCTAGGTTGTGTTCACATTTTTTTGGTTACATTTTGATGCATATTTACATATATACCAGACCCCTTCCTTTGTCATTGATTTCAAAGGG
>VDFB02018624.1:0-16250 GCA_007258455.2 Sequoia sempervirens | reverse complement strand
AACCTTAGATACAAGTATGAACTTCTACAATGATATAACACTCAAATACTGAAGTATAAGCCAAAAAATTGGAAATTGCAACAGTCTGATATAAAAATCAGAATTCTAGAAATTATAACAGCAGACTGGGAAACAGTAAAATATTCATAACTCACTCGTTTCACCTCCGAATTGACTGAAATCTTTTGCAAATGTTTCTCAAGAGGTAGGCGCCCAAAAACCAAGCACCAAACAGCAACAACTCCAACTTATTTTTTAACTTGCACAATTCCCAATGCATATGAGATGGTACGGCCCTCTTGGGAGGGGCGATTTTATTTAAAAATCAAGCACTTCAAAATAAAATCTCAAAACTTGCATGAATGGTCGCCCAAGGTCAGCAAACAGATTGGTTAAATACCCAGAACGAAATTCAAGCTGGAAAATAAGCCATGAATAAAATCACTTTCAGCAGTTGATGAAACAGCAAACCAAAATTACCAAAATCTCCAAAATTCTTCAATCTTCGATGCTCAATCTGCTAGTCTGAAGTTGAGAAGCAGCAATGTAGCCAACTAGGTGTTATATTGCAAACACGAAATTGGATGAGAGGCTAGGAGGTAGACTTCCTCGAAGCAATTTGTCAATTGTCATTTCTACAGCATAACTTTAGCATAATTTTCATGGATCCAATGCTGGAGCAAAAGCCTTCAATAAATAAGAGCTCACAAACTCTTCAAATGCCTGAGAAGCAGACCAAGAGACACAGGAGACCCTTCAATTTCCAAAAACCATTCAACTTCACAAGGTGGCGTCCCAAAAGGCCTCATATAAATTCACTTTATTCAAAAATATAAAAGTGGCGTCCACTTTTCAAGATGATGAAATATTTGAATAAAGACTAATTAAATTTATGATGAAGGCGTACCCCTTCATGGCCCCACTTTAAAACAACTTAAGTTACCTCCTTAGGCCAAGGTGGGGGTCAACAGTGAATTAGAACAAAAAGCCATTAATTAAATATTTTTGCCAACTGAAGACCAAACCAAAAATATAACTACTCCAACTGCCAAGGATTAAGAATGGACAACTGCAACTGCCACAACTAGCATTTACTAAAAATAGTAAATAATATGAAATACCACAAAACTCCAAGCCAAGAAACCCTAATTTTCACCTCATTCCAGTCTACGGGTTTCGGAATAGACTGATGAACTGCAATGCTGATCACTGATGAGAAGGGGACATTACAGTCCGCCCTCCTCGAAATTGCTTGTCCTCAAGCAATTGCAAAGATGGATGCAACAAAATCTGTTCACCTTCCCACGTAGCATCTTCAATAGGCAAATTCCTCCATCTAACCAAATATTCTTTGATTGTCCTTCTTCTCAAAGAACGTTCTCTAGTATCAAGGATCTCTTCTGGAATCAACACTAAATGACCTTCCTCATCCACTGGAGGTAATTCTGATGTAGCCACCACATTGTGTCCAATTGCCTTCTTGAGGCGAGACACATGAAAAACATTATGTATTTTGCTTTCAGCTGGAAGTTCCAACTCATAAGCAACTTCACCAATCCTTTTGGTGATTTTGAAAGGACGATAAAAGCGTGGCTTCAACTTTTCTGCACCACTCTTCTTGAGAGAAGATTGTCTATATGGCTGAAGCCTCAAATAGACCATGTCCCCAACTTCAAAAGACCTTTCCACACGCTGTTGATCAGCGTATAACTTCTGCTGATTTTGAGCTTGTTGCAGATTTTCCTTAAGAGTTCTCAAGATGTCTTGGTTTTGTTGTAACATATCCAGTGCTTGTGGAGCTCTACTATCACCAAACACTAAATCAACAAAATTAGTAGCCTCATAACCATAAAGTGCCTTAAAAGGAGACATCTTAATTGACATGTGATAAGAAGAGTTGTAACAATACTCTCCTAAATGAAGCCATTTAATCCAAGCTCGCTGCTGTCCTGAAACATAGTTCCTTAGGTAGCCCTCTAACCACTTGTTAACAATTTCTAACTGCCCATCTGTTTGTGGGTGATAACTTGTGCTTGGAGTAAGCACTGTCCCACTCAATCTGAAGATCTCCTGCCAAAAAACACTTAGGAACTTGCTGTCCCTATCACTGACAATTGTTCTAGGCAACCCATGCAAACGGAACACTTCTCTAAAAAACAACTCAGCCACTTGAGCTGCTGTAAATGATGTGGTAACAGCAAAGAAATGAGCAAATTTCTTTAGTCTATCAACCACAACAAATATACAATTACGTCCTTGCACCTTGGGCAACCCCGTGATAAAGTCCATGGCAATACTTTCCCACTTCTGATTTGGAATGGGCAAGGGCTGAAGTAGACCAGCAGGATAAGAGTGTTCATTTTTATTTCTTTGACAAATAGGACACTCTCTAATGTAATTCAAGACTTCTTCTTTCAAACCTTTCCAAGTGAATCTTTCACGAATCTGCTTATAAGTCTTGAAAATCCCTTGATGACCAGCAAGGGGAACATCATGAAAAGATTGTAGAATCTTTTTCTTAAGCTTAGATTCTTGCACTAAACAGATTCTATCTTTGTAATAAATTAATCCATCAACCAACTTATACCTTTCATCAACCAAATGACCTTCTAACAAGCTGGTTGCAAACTAATTTTTAACATAATCAGCAGCAATTAATTCTTTCCAATCAGCTGATAACTCACAAATTGATTGCAAATGAGGCCTTCTAGAGAGAGCATCAGCAACTATATTATTTTTTCCTTTGACATATTCAATGTCAAAGTCATATGCTTGGAGTTTACTTACCCATTTTTGCTGCCTTTCATTCAATTCCTTTTGGCGCATAAAATGTTTAAGACTGTTGTGATCAGTCTTAACAACAAATTTACTTCCCACCAAGTATTGACGAAATTTAGACAAAGCATGCATGATGGAAAGCATCTCTTTGTCATAAATAGAGTAAGTTTTTTCTGCCCCTCTCAACTTTCTGCTCTCGAAGACAATAGGGTGTTTGTCTTGCATTAGGACAGCTCCAACTCCTTCTCCTGAAGCATCACATTGTAATTCAAAAGGTTTTGAAAAATCCGGAAGTGCCAACACAGGACACGAACTCATTATTTGTTTAAACTTATCAAAAACCTCTTGTGCTTGCTTAGTCCAAAGAAAAGCTCCTTTCTTTGTAAGATCCGTCAAAGGTGCTGCTTGATGAGAATAACCTTTTACAAATCTTCTATAGAATCCACATAACCCTAAAAACCCTCTCAAATGAGAAATATTCTTTGGAGTTGGCCAATCAAGAATGGCCCTTATCTTTTCTGGATCCACTTTCACCCCCTTTGAACTGATAATGTGGCCAAGGTATAAAAGTTCTTCCATCCCAAACTCACACTTTGATTCTTTGGCGAATAAACATTCCGCCTCTAGAATGTTAAGCACTTCTTCCAAATGCTTAAGGTGCTCTTCCCATGACTTACTGAATATGAGAATATCGTCGAAGAAGATGAGCACAAACTTCCTCAACTGCTGTCTAAAAATATTGTTCATACAAGATTGGAATGTGGCTGGAGCATTTGTCAAACCAAAAGGCATGACAAGAAATTCAAAATGCCCAAAGTGGCATCTAAATGCTGTCTTTTCTATATCCTCCTCCCTCATTCTGATTTGGTGATAGCCCGAACGAAGATCAATCTTTGAGAAGAACATTGCCCCATGGAGCTCATCAATAAGCTCATCAATCCTAGGGATAGGATATCTATTCTCGATGGTTTTCTGATTTAATGCGCGATAGTCAACACACATACGCATTGTACCATCTTTCTTTTTGACCAGCACTACTGCTGAAGCAAATGGACTCTTGCTTGGTCTAATAAAACCACTTTCCAACAGCTCCTTGATGGCTTTTTCAATTTCATCTTTCTACCTCTTTGGATAGCGGTAAGGTCTAGTAATGACTGGTTTTGCTCCTTCTTCTAACTCAATCACATGCTCAGAACCTCTTTCAGGAGGTCTTCCAGGAGGTAAGCTTCCAAAGACTTTACTTTTCTTTGAAAGTAAGGCTTGAATATCAGGATGATATTGCCTTTTTTCCTCAATCGGATCAGCTGGTAAAACCATACATTCAGCAGCCCATTCAACTTGATCATGGCGGATCAGCCTTTCCATTCTTTTCAACGACACAATTCGAGGGCCTCCATTTGACATCCCTCTTAAAACAACCTTCCTTCCATTAGACTGAAATTTCAGCTCCATGGTTTGAAAATTCATTGTGATCTAACCAAGAGATCGCAGCCATTGTATGCCTAACACAACATCAGTGTCTCCTATACCTACCACATAAAAATCATCCTTAATTTCATGATTCCCTAATTGCAAAGATAGATTAAGAATTCTCCTTGTGCAAGACATAGTGAAACCATCAGCAACCATTACTTTGAAACCATCAAAATCTTCAGTCTTCAAACCTTTTCTAGCAACTAGCCCTTCATCAATAAAATTGTGAGTTGCTCCGGTATCAATTAGAGCAACTATCCTTTGTGAGTTTACAACTCCATGAACCCTAAAAGATTCATTCTTTTGAAAGCTAGATAGTTGTGCAAAAGCACTACTATCTCCAACCTCTTCAGACTTGTCTTCTTGAACTTCTTCACCTTCACTACTTGCTGATTCGTATTGCTGATCAGACGAATCAGATTCAGATCCATAATCAGAATAGCCCTCCATTCGAACTACTTTGCCTCTTCCATAGCAACGGTGGCCTTTCACCCAAGGCTCACGACAAGTGAAGCAAACTCCATCCTTTCTAAGCTGTTCTTTGAGCTCTTAGGACAGCCTTGGTGGAAACTTCTTGGGCAGATTTGAAGAAAACTTTTTATCCTTCTTATGGCTGAATGGTTTTGAGTGAAATTTAGGCCTTGGGGCTGCCAACTCCATGCTCCTAGCTTTCTTGATAGCTTCATCTAGTGTTGGAGGATCAAATGCTTTGACCCAACCCTTCAAAGGCTCCATTAAACCTTCAGCAAAAAGTACTACAAATCTTCTTTCAGTAATGTTTGGCACCATTACTGACAACCTCTGAAAATCAGCCACATAACTTTCTAAAGATCCTTGCTGTTTCAACTGTGCCAATTCTCTAAATTTCAATTCCGGATCTTTGGTGTCAAATCTCTCAATCAGCTTATTGGTAAACTCTCCATATGTGCGAATAAGGTTATGGCCAAGAGTGACCAAACCGTGAGTCCACCATTCATGAGCTATGCCATCTAAATGCAAGGTAGCAAATTTGATAGCATCTTCTTCCGGCATAGGTCTAAGAGAGAGGTAGTTATCCAACTTTTGCACCCATGACCTGGCTGTACACTTGTTACCACCATCAAAATGTTCCATAGTGATCTTTCCCAATGCTTGGTAAAAATCATTTCTAGGGGCTGCAAGAGGACGTTGATCATTCCTACCACCATTTCTCCGACTCCTTTGATTCATGAATTGATCAAAGGTCCATGCTCCTCTCAAGTCAAGAGGTAAAGAAACATACTCCATATAAGCTTGACGAGCATCATCAGCAAAGTTTGGAGTAGCCTCAACTGGTTGTTGCTCTTCCCTTGGTGTGAAAACAGGAAAGAGGGGTCTAGAGGATGACCCACTATGAATTGTAGTATGCTGACCTACAATTCTATCTCTAGTATTCACCTCAGGACTGCCACTATTATTATTTCCATTTACTCCACTATTTTCTCCAGCTGAGTTATTTTGGGGCTGAATAATACTCTGAGCTGCTTGCTGATCCAACTTGGATAACAAACGGGACATCATATCTATCATTCCGTCAAACTTTTTCTCCACTCTATCCCTCTCTTCATTATCTCTTCTTACTGAATCTGACATTATTACAGCTTGTGTGTTCAACCACTCTAATCGGGAATTATCTCAATCCGCCCACTGCTTTTACCAAAGGTTCCTGAACTTCGAAGGTATCCGCCTCGAACGCGTGAAATCATGCTGATTTCGCCCGGCCTCGTTGTATGGCCTAGTCTTTTTCTAATTACCGCTTAACTATCGCAATTTGCTGTGATGGTAAGGTGCGTCTTCTCGCCTGAGATAAAACACTCGAAGAAAGCAACCAATTTTTTCGAAGAAGTAACACAAATTAACCAGCAATAGATGATTGGATTAGCGTTAGCCTCAAACTAAAAATCTGAACTTGAATGGAAGATACTGAACTTGAATTGAAGAAACTGAATTTGAATGGAAGAACTACTCAACGTCAAGAATGTGCACTCGAGATCCCACTGAGGGCGAGGTGCTAACATATGACGGAGTCTAAGAAATTGAAATTATAAACTGTTAGGCGGATAACCAGCCATGAGAAACAATTCCACACTACCACCAAACAGTGGGGGGAAAAGATTACAATAGAAAGTAATTCATCCGCTGCGGCGGGCATCCACAATGCTGTGGGGATTCACCACTATGAAGTGGGTATAAGAGTGTTACAAATAGATTTTCCACACTGGCGGTAAACCATCCAGGGGTAATTTAATGATAAACAGAAAGTAAATTGCAGAAATGAAAGAATGGTTGGATTAGTAATGCTTAATCTCAACCTTACAAATAGAACTCTGCAAATTACTAAGTACAATTGATAAGGAATGAACCTTAGATACAAGTATGAACTTCTACAATGATATAACACTCAAATACTGAAGTATAAGCCAAAAAACTGGAAATTGCAACAGTCTGATATAAAAATCAGAATTCTGGAAATTATAACAGTAGACTGTGAAACAGTAAAATATTCATAACTCACTCGTTTCACCTCCGAATTGACTGAAATCTTTTGCAAATGTTTCTCAAGAGGTAGGCGCCCAAAAACCAAGCACCAAACAGCAGCAACTTCAACTTATTGTTTTAACTTGCACAATTCCCAATGCATATGAGATGGTACAGCCCTCTTGGGAAGGGCGATTTTAATTAAAAAATCAAGCATTTCAAAATAAAATCATGCCCTAAAAGAAATATCTTCAGCCGTGATTGTTAAATCTTAACGTAAAGCCCAAGCCGGAAATGCTACAGAATAAAAATCACTTCGAAATATGTCAAAGCAAAACCAAAATTACCAAAAATCTTGTTCTTCACCTGATGTGCTCAACTGCTTAGTCCTAAGTTGAGAAGCGTTAGGCCGGAAGCCAACTAGGTGTTATATTGCAAACACTTAAATTGATGAGAGGCTATGAGGTAGGACTTCCTCGGCAATTTGTCAATTGTCAGTTTCGACAAAGTGATAATTTTAGCATAATTTTCTTCATGGATGTAAAGTCGCTCTAGCTAAAGCTCTTCAATAAAGCCAGAGCTCATTAAACTCTTCAAGTCTGCCCCGAGAAGCGTAATTTCAAGAGACACAGAGACCTTTCCAATTCCCAAGACCAGTCAACTTCTCAAGTGGCGTCCCAAAAGGCCTCATAGAAATTCACTTTATTCAAAAATATAAAAGTGGCGTCCACTTTTCAAGATGATGAAATATTTGAATAAAGACTAATTAAATTTATGATGAAGGCGTACCCCTTCATGGCCCCACTTTAAAACAACTTAAGTTACCTCCTTAGGCCAAGGTGGGGTCAACAGTGAATTAGAACAAAAAGCCATTAATTAAATATTTTTGCCAACTGAAGACCAAACCAAAAATATAACAACTGCTCCAACTGCCAAGGATTAAGAATGGACAACTGCAACTGCCACAACTAACATTTACTAAAAATAGTAAATAATATGAAATACCACAAAACTCCAAGCCAAGAAACCCTAATTTTCACCTCATTCCAGTCTACGGGTTTCGGAATAGACTGATGAACTGCAATGCTCAATTGAAGAGAAGTGTGGACAGCCTTTAAGCAAACATTCATAAATTCTTATTAAATAAACCGCTATTAATTAATCATCCCCTCAGTTCACATATGCCTTCTTAATCATCTATGAATAAATCACTTACAGTTGCACTAATTAAATTTACCTCCCAATTCTTTAATTATTTAGCCTATCTCAAAAAGTTTAAAATATATTAAAAAAATAATATTCATATAAATATTAATTAAATAAACCGTTATTAATTAATTATCCTTTCAATTAATCGTTCTTCTAACCATCCATTAATTAAGCCCTCTCATATTAATTAATTAAATGAATTCAGTTAATTAATCTTACCTCCCAATTTTTTATTTATTTATGTGTGGAGTAGTTTAAATAGATATTAAAAAATAATATTCATATAAATATTGTTAAAAAAACACTTTCCTTATATTAATCTAAAGTAATTAAAGAAATGTCTATAAGGGTAAGGTCTTATGGAGGGGGCTTCCTTAAAACTCTTAGTGGATGCTGCTTAACTTTTTTATTTTAGGAATAGTTTAAAGTTCTTGGTCCCATAGATTTAATGTCACAAATCTGCTTAAAATTTTAAGCTCCAAAATTTAAGAAATGAACTCAATGCTTTGATTAAAAAAATAATAAATAAATGAAAATTCTCTCATTTTTATTTTCTAATAAGAATTTAAAATTTTAGATGATAGGCAAGTGGCAGTACTGTAGGGGCAATTTCTAGCCCCACCTCAATTTCACTATATGAAATCTACAATCCTAAAAAGTAGGGGCTGCCATTTTTTAGGAAAAGATTCCAATTAATCCGGTAACACAATTTTTTTTCCATGAGACCTTAACTCCATAAAATAGATGCCCATGCCTCCCCATAAGACCATACTGTAACTCTACAAATTTCAATATATAATATTTTATAACAATTGCAAGATGATAAAAATATTATACAAAAATATATATATTTTAAACTAACATATATATCATCTTAAATAGATCTAACTTAATATATCGATATATCAATATGAATATTTCAAGATATCTTGAATATCTTTTAGGTAATTGAGATATCCATACTAGTCTATAACGTTCCAAGTCAATACATATATTTGACATATACCTACTATCTTTCTCTTTAATCAACCTTCTTACTCAACGAGGATGTCATTGGATATGCTTTTCTATAATTCTTTAAAGAAATTCAATATATATTTCATATACGGCGTACACCCACCACCTTCAATATCTCTTTCCTCATGGAAGGGGAAACATATTAAAAAATAAAAATAATAATAAAACAAAACGAATAAATTAAAATCATATGTTCAAGCAAATACATTTGTAACAAACTTACAAGAGAGAAATTCTGCGTAAAGCACAAAAAATATTAGTATGGCCCATATAATAAAAGCAATAATTTATTAAAATAAATAAAAAATAAAACTATTCACTCACTAATTCAATGGGACACAGGCTTCCCCACTTTTTGAATAGATGTTGAATTATAGCCCTGGAAAGGATAACCCCACTTATAAGTGGTCGATATAATTAGGGGAATAAAAAACCACTTACAAAATAAATAAAAATTACTCTTAAATAAGCACTTCAAAATAAAATAAAAATTACGCTTTTAAAGCGTGGTCTAATAAAAATAAAGCAGTAACTTAAGCTTCTATTTATAAATTAGAAAAAAGCATTATAAAAAGGAGACAAAACATCCAGGATTCCTACCCGAGTCATGTATCTATTTTTTGATCACTCGCACAAACCGCATCTATAATAAACGTTCACATCCCTAACGGCGCCACGCCGCCATATGGTGGGCCCACAAATCTAAACCTTTGAAAAGGTCTTGGCTGTGCATCTTACAAACGGCGCTCCCCAAACGGCGCTCCCCCAATGGTAACTGCGTCCACTGGGAATGTACGCACTAAATAACAGTACGCTTGTGGGTACACACATCTAATGTACGTGTACAGTTTTGGCTGGGATTCTGGAGGTAAGTTTAATTTGCGAGGTTTCGTACAAAAATAGAGCATATCTCTGAGTTGTGTAATCCTGTTTGTTCTTATTCCCACGTTTTCTATTGCTTTCCGTAGCACTCACTTCGGAATTTCCTTCAATTAGTCGTCTCTTAGTTGCAGAGGTTTCTGCGAATGATCGGTTTTTAGGCATGGTCTGGTAAGTTTTGATAATTGTGTATTGCTTCTTTGATTCTGGGTTCTGTGGATGAAATTAGTTGATGTTATCAGGGTACCCAAGTTGTTTTTTCTCGAATTTATCGCTTGAATTTGATGGAATGATTTTCTTATTGGTATGGGTTTTTCTCCTGATGATGATTGCAGTTGGTTTTAGATAACATTGTATTCAGAAGACCACCTCTGCATCGGCTACTTTGCTATTCTGATTTTCTTTTTCTTTCATTCTGTTTTTTTTGTTTTTCGTCTTCTAGAAGATAATTTTCTTGAGTACAAAAGTAGCTATATAATACATACCCGGGGTTTATCCTGACAAATTGACATTGATAGCCAGGAGCTTTGTAACCAATTCTAATGGACTGTGGAAATTCCATGTCTTTAGTAGTTCGTCTTTCTATCCTATATAATTAGGGGCAACATGTGCGCAAAATGGAAATTATATACTCTGCGTCGGGTCTCGGTAAGTAATCTATCCTTGCGACTCAATTATAAGCCCGTGCCTGTAGCTAAAACGACGGACTTTACGCGATATGCAACTGCTCAGGAATGGCTTGGATATCATGATAGCAACTTCAGATTCTAAAGGGGCGTTCAATTCTATTTTAAAGTAGATACAGATTCTATGCCTCATCCTACCGTTATGTGGACTTCTCATTGCCCTTCAAGAAATATAACTCTTGAGCTTGTTTGTTTTTGAAATTTCTGGGCTAGTATATTTTCTGGGTTGCTTTTGGGTGCGGTCCTGTGAATAGAACTAATCTTCAAATTGGACTTTTGGATAGGTTATTGGGTTAAATTCATCCTGAAACTGTCACTGCTCGGTTTCGTAAAAATCCATCAACATATTCTACTTTTCCATGCAACAAGCTAACAAAATTAGAACCTCGGTCTGGTTGTGCTAAGCCCCTCAATTTACCACTTAATCATACAGAATGTGTTTTATTTTGTATGGGTTAGTAATATTTTTCTGTTTGTTGCTCGGAAGGTTTGAAACATCCCCTTGAGGGTCTATCTTCCACCCAAGAAAGAATTCCTTTTTAGCTTAAATGGCATTTCTAAGGGGATTCCACTTTGCCAAAGTTTCCAAGGACTTGCTTGCACTAGGCTTTATCTCTATTATTCTCGTGCCTTTAGAGTGTGGCAGACTGCAGATAGAGGGGAACCGGGTGGACGTTATAAAATTCTGCAAGAACCCATCAGTTTCTCACAGGCCTTTTACTGGAGTCAATTACCTTTGAACATAACAGAATCATTTTGTTTTTGGAAATTTATCTTGATTCATAGAGTTTGATGTGGAGAAAATTTGTTAATGCGGCATACTATAGCTATGTCTGTTTTCTGCCGTGTTTACTTAAGGTTGGCGCAATTTTCAAGCTTTAGGATTGACCATCCTCTGAATGTTGGCATGCTGCAGAACTTGGTGAAGCTAGGCACAAGTTGCCAGCAGTTTTTGCCTACTTTCATTTGTTTCCAATTTTCTGTTTTCTTGGGTAAACTACAAGAAAGGAATTTTTTGTGCATTAAGGACCATGTGCAACTTTTTGTCCAGTTCTGAATGAGAAATCTCCTCTTTCAATTATCTGATGCATATTCAGCGTCACATTATAAATTTTCATTCGATGGTCATGGAAAGCATATGTGGCGATAAGATAGAAATTTTCCTCTGAATCGGTCTATGTAAAAGGATCAGCTCTAGTTGTATGTTTGCAAAGATATATATGTTATTCATTAATTTATTTCTTACTTTTTGAAAGGGGTTGTATGTTTTCTTCCTGGAGCTATAATTTTTTTAAAAGGTTATTTATTTTTCATGAATGTGGATGCTTCATGGAAGGCATAATTATTTTTTAAAACATTTAATTAGTGATAATTTTTGGACCTGTCATATTTTATAATTTTCTTTAGGAGAGGTTAGGAGTAGGACTGTGCAAGGTTTAAGCAAACGCTCATTCCAAAAGTGTTACTTTGTTGTCTGGGAAAAGAAAATGACAAATATATTGATGATAAGTAGAAGTTGTCAACAATATAATTCTTATTTTCATGATTAATGCTTGTGCTTGCAGTTAGTCAAGCACAATAAAGGAAGAAACAGAGGCGAATACAAGCTGACATATTTTAGGCTCAGTTATTAAACTGCCTAGTACAAAGATATATTTGTACACAATGGTGCCAGAGGGTTCTTTTCCGTTAAAATTGAAGATTCCATCAAAAGGATTATCTTGGGTTGACCTCATGTGTCAAAAGTTTGAGGCAATTTGCGAAGGAGTAGACAAAAGTCCTCCTGCTATAATACAGGTAGGAATATCAGACTTTCTTAACTTCTCAGAAATGCTGTTTTGAGTTTATAAATATCCTTGGATGGTCGTAATTCTAATTTGTTTTTCATAACAGAATTCATTATAATATTCTACTGGTAATGAAAATAGTGTGTTGGGAGATTTCATTATTACTCTTGTTTTAGCTAGAGAGATTACCTCCATAATATATCCTCCATGATGACTCTGGGAAGCTTGCTCTCTAGATATGTTAGGGGTGTTTAGATTTGTTTTGTTAAAGTTTACCATGTTTAAGAAATCATCATTTTATAAATAATTTCAGATTTCTCAATGAGTAATCAAGAACATTTGTGATGGCAGGAAACAACAAGGTTTATTGATCAAATAAGCACAGTTGGTGCAAATGTGCAGAAACTTTGTTCAGATTTTATGGATGATATACTTCCACCGATAACAGAAATTAATGATAAGTGCTTGTGTTCTAAGTTTTCTGCTAAATCTGAAGAAGATTTGAACTTGAATGAAAATTCAGATGAAGGAGAGGATACTGTCGAATTTTCTTTTTGTGAGGAAGTGGATAAAAGTTCCTCTGCTTTAATACAGGTAGGAATAGTAAACTTTATGAGCTGCAAACACATGCTATTTTGGAGCTTATAAATGTCCATGAATGCCTCTGATTCCGATTTTTGTTTCACAATAATTTATTATTTTCTATTTATGAAAAGAGCACGTTGGGGTTTTTTATCATCTTCCTTTAGCTTGCACTAAAGAAATTAAAGGGGTTTTTAGATTTGATATGTTTTATTTGAGTCTAGAGTTTTCTTTAGCTGGAGATGACCTCTTTTATATCTTCTTCATAATTGACTCTGAGAAGATTGGACTCCAGAAATGTTAGGCATATCTAGATTTCATTTCTCTTTGTTTCAGTATAGCATTTATTAGAAATCACGATTACATGCTTGTAGTAAACATTTCCATGATATAGAAATGTTTTTTCACTATCTAATCAAGAATATTTTGGATTGCAGGAAGCAACAAAGTCTATTGCAGATCAAATGATCACGGCTGGTGAAAATGTGCAGAAATTTTCTTCTGACTTAGTGGAAGATATGCTTGCATTGGTTAAAAACATTGATGATAAATGCTTATCTTCGAAGTTGTCTGCTAGTGCCGAAGAAGATTTGAAAAGGTCTGATCCAGAAAAGGCAATGGATGAAACTTTGATCTGTGAATCTGTAGACTCTCCTGATGTTTACCAGGAAGCAGGTGCAGCCATTGAAATACAAATGTTAAATGTGATAGACCAACTTAATGCTTCATGCATTCATGAAGAAAATGTTTCTGTAAAATCAACAGGAGAAGACCTGTCTCAAGAAAAGACTATAGAGTGTTATTCTGGAGCAGATGCTTCTGAAAGGGTCTTTGAAGATGAAGGGAGACGGCATGAAAGAAATTGTTTACAGAAATGTGCAGAGCCTCTCATAACCCAGATCAATATACCCCTAGAGCTGGACGGCGAACTTCTGTCCAATAGAACTGGTAACTTCTTTATTTTTAATTGGATGTATCTTTGAAACTAGTAATGACACAAATAGTAAATTTGTTGGAATCAATTTGTTTTCGGCATGTTTGAGCAGACTGGGAAAAGACAGCCATATTGGTCTTTGCAATAGTTGAAATTTATCTGCACAAATTGAAAAATCAAACTCTTACTATAAATTTTTATTGCAATTTTGAATTTCATGAGCAAGAGATATAGTAGATTACCTTGCATACTTAGTTATATTTTAACAGTTTTGTCTTCCAAAATTAGTTGTCCTGACTTGTGTGTGTTCCTTTCACTTTAATACTTGTCTTTTTTGAAGAATTTATATTGTTCTGCTAGAGTTTGTTTAGCATGAGGAACTTTGTCCTTAGATGGATTTGGTCACTTCACCATCTTTGGATATTTAAAACTTATGGATCAAACTCAAAACTGCTGATAAAATTCAAAGCTTGCAATGCATATATCATGTTTACCCTTATCATTGAAACATTTTTCGTGTTCAAATTTGTTCTTCTAGTGCTTGGTTTCTACTTGTACTTCCTCTCCTCCTGTCCTTGTCATGTGCTATACACTCTCTGATATCTACATTGAAGGTTCTTTTGGGTCTGATACATTTCATCCATGGTGAGCTTTGTTGTGATCTGTCATAAAAGTTGGAATACATTTATAGCTAGGTTCTAAGAATCAAATATTCTCTTGAAACATTTAAATGCCATTTGAATGCCATTGATTCACATACAGATGGAGACAGATCAGTTAGGGTTTGCTTATCCTTGCATTCTACTAAAGCTAAAACTCCTCAGCAACCCAGCTCTCATTCATATGGTTGTGGCTTTATCTCTTGTCAATTTAGTGGACCCTCAAACACCCATATTTCATTGCATAGATCTTGTGGGCAGGCTTATATTACAACTTTCTTCTCTATCACCAGTAGTTCTCTGGCATTGAGTGTTAGAAGAGGTTTCTATGGGGAATTAACTTTCCTTGTGAAATATCCCAACCAATATTTGTGCAAATTTCCAATTTTTCAACACACAAAATCATGCCCTAGTTTCTGATTTTTTTTATTTCTGCTCAAAACCCTAATTCGCTGATGCAATTTTCTGAGTTTATTTATGTATGAACAGCTGTATATTTTCATCCAAACAATAGCCAGATTTATAGCAGATCATAACAGCATGAAGCCAACAACATAATCTAACAAAATCCACCAATATGAGCCAGAATTTCTGATATTTAATTTCCCAGTCTGCTGCTACAATTTAGATGCAATTACAAAATGAAATGAGCTTCAAACATGCCCAACAACATGAAGAAACCCCAATGATGCAATGTAAATAGCTCCCTATTCTAACCCTAGCTGGGCGAAATTGCTCCAGTCTCAAACATGCAACTATATGATGAAAAAACAACTCTAAAAACCCTACCAAGGGGTGCGCTGGCCTACTGGACTGCTGGTAGGGTTTGCCACCCTAGAAATCTGAAGAATAACCTCCAACTTGCACAAATCGCCTCTTCAATTAGATGCCTAAATGCTGATGCAAAAACTGAATGTGATCCTAGCAAGAATCACCATTGAAGCCCAAGTGAACCTCCATCATGAAGTCCCCCATTGAAGAAGCTAGGGTTTCGTCCAACTTCTTCTCAATTCTTGAGGGCTTTCGTCCTTAGAGAATTCGCCAAAGTGCAGATCAGAAGAGCAAATATGAATAAGTTGATGATGATAATGGCTCCAAAGTGACCTTGTATTTATACAAATCTCCTTATGCCTCCCAATCTGGCCAACCCACCTCTAGGCGCCAAAACTCGCAATTTAAATTTGTTTTTATTTATAATTATTTTTCCCTCCTTTGGGCGCCCACTTGACCTTTGCATTTTAGTTTATTTTTTTATTATTTTTTCACCCTTATTTCTCCAATAAGGGGCTGTCCAAGGCAATATAAAATATTTCACCACTTCCAAAAATTATGATAAATCATTAAAATCACTTTCCCAACATTTTCCCGCCAAATAAATTTTGTTTAAGCCAAAAGGATATTTTCTTTATTTTTCCAAGCTCCAAAATGCATTCCCTTACCATATTTGCTAGCCTACGGGAACGAAGAATAGGCTAACCTCAAATTTGATTGCTTGAAATGCTAGGGTGGAAGTGGAACATTACACCTTGATGAGCATTATCAGACTTTGCTTTGGTACACGTATACTGATTGATGATAATATTGTTGGCTTCTTCAATAAATTTCAGAATATTGATAACATGGTTTTTGGTTTCCTGCCTGGGTGGTGTTCATCTGCTTCCACTACTTTGTGGTTCCTCATGATTCTATTCATACTTTTACTATTTTGTGGCTTTTCTGGGTTAAGCCTTATTTGTCCATTTCTTTGTTA
>VDFB02018623.1:0-33362 GCA_007258455.2 Sequoia sempervirens | reverse complement strand
TGGACGCCTAGCTACAAATACATGTTTTTCCACCTTTTCGTTGCTACAAACTGATATCACTAATCAAGCCACCCCTAATGGTGTAGATTGCACACAAATTCCATAGGTGTTTTAGCCTAGAACCCAAACACCATCCTTTGGATACTGTGTGGCATGGAAAAAGAGGACTTGTATGGCCTCACAAAGGTGAATAGTACGGCCCAACAAGGTTGTAACAACATTAAAATTATCAACAATATTTATACTTTTGATTTCAAACAATATTATTCAAAACCCCTAAAATAATCTCCCCAATATGCACAATGTGACTTCTGGATGAAAGCCACCTGATGATTGCAACCTTTGGGTGATATTTCACACCTGTGGGATGCAAGAATCTGAGAGAATGAACTTTCTCCAAGACTGAATTGCAACATTAAGAAACCCTTGTTTCTCCCCTAACCAAAGCTCTTGAAATTTCACAAGTTTCAATAATAATCAATAATGCATGAAGTGAATTTTTAAGTGCTTTTATACCTCCTCAAGAAAAGCATGACCTCCTTGGCTTTTTCAAACATTTAATATAATAAAATATATTTTCTTTTTGTTGCCTTGTAATATCTTTTCATTCAGGTGCCCATATCAATGACTAAGCTATTTGACTTTATGTTATAAAATAAGCCATCTATTATAAAGTCAAATATATCACAAATGATGGGTACACTTTATTATTTAATTATTATTAAAGTAATGACTTTAATAATAAATAATTATATCTTAACTCCATTAAAAATCATCATTAATCAATTCTAAAAACACCACAGGCTAACCCACTATTCACTCTGCCCATCTAGATGCCTTACTAAAAATAGTAAGGTTGGACCCCAACATCCAACTAACTTCTAAAAATAGAAACTGTATATAAACGGAGCCAAAAAGCCATGGAGATGATTACCTCAGAATATGCCAAGGATCCGGAGAAGAAAATGCTACCAAATACCATCTAGAGAACCAATTAACTCCCCCACAAGGCCCTCTAATCACCAATATTAGCCTACGAGGACTTGATGATATGTTAATCCATCAAACACTGACCTAGGCTAAAAAGGGGACATTACAGTCTGCCCTCCCCAAAATTGCTTGACCCTAAGCAATATTAACTAAGGATAGAACACATCACCACTTGGGTCCCAAGGGAAAAAATGTGGTTTGTCCTTGTTTCCTTATAACTCCTACAACACTAGTATCAACACAAATGATAAAACATGATGACCAAGGTCAACCCCTGTTATCATCTGTCTCAAAAGTATCATCATGAAAAAGAAACTCTAGAAACAAGCAGGGTTTGCTACCCTCATTTGTGCAAGGATATACCTCATACTAGCTAAACAATTCATGCGCACAAGATTTTTGCATCGAAAACAAATCATGTACAAGTGGGTCAAAGGTAAAACTATATGCACTCTGCACAATGTACTCACTGTGAAACTCATCGGTAAACCCTATTTGGAATCCTGATGCACAAGAAGGATCCCAAACTTAGATCATCACTCAATTCCACACTAGGCTCAAGAGGGAGATCATCCAACTCAAAGAGTGGATTGTCATAAACCAAACTAGCATTATTCTCAAATTGCCTTTTGGCTCTGGTGTTAGGACTAACTGAATTTACCCATCTCGTCCCCCTTTTAGCCATGGCACCTTTAATGCTCTCTGTCATTATCACTATCAATGTCGTGAATACCCAAAATACCTGAAACTGTTTTACCTTCTAGAACTAGAGGTGGTTCCCACTGTGTTGCACCTCTGGTATATTGAATGTGCTCTTTACTCATAAAATATTATTACCAGTATAGGATGGTAGGAAGACTATGCTCTGATACCACTGAGATATCCCACCCTAATCTAAGATATTTCGTACTGCAACTACCTTTTCTAAAATTTCTTGGTTTTTATGGTTTTTGCTTGTTTTGAAGTTTTTAATGAAAGTTTTCCAAGAAATGCAAGAAAGATATATATATGTGAACAATGTCAATAATGTCAAACTACTGAAGCAAACTCTTAATATATTCAAATCAGATTTATTATTGAATGTTTTTACATGTAAACGCATACCCGGATAGCCATAGCATCAAAAGTGTAGTTCTGAAAATTGGTATCAACAACTTGAAACCCTCATTAATGGACACCTAGCTACAAATATAGGTTTCTCCACCTTTTCGTTTTTGCAAACTGATATCACTGATCATGTCGCCCCTAATGGTGAAGATTGGACACAAATTCCATAGATGTTTTAGCCTAGAACCCAAACACCATCCTTTGGATACTATATGCCATGGCAAAAGAGGACTTGTACGACCTGACAAAGGTGAATAGTATGGCCCAGCAAGGTTGTAACAACATTAAAATTATCAACAACTATTATACTTTTGATTTCAAACAATATTATTCAAAACCCCTAAAATAATCTCTCCAATATGCACAATGTGACTTCTGGATGAAAGCCACCTAATGATTGCAACCTTTGGGTGATATTCACACTTGTGGGATGCAAGAATTTTGGAGAATGAAAATTCTCCAAGACTGGATTGCAGTAGTAAGAAACCCTTGTTTCTCCCCTGAACAAAGCTCTTGAAATTTCACAAGTTTCAATAATAACCAATAATGAATGAAGTGCTTTTTTAAGTGCTTTTGTACCTCCTCGAGAAAATCACGACCTCCTTGGCTTTTTCAAACAGTTAATATAATAAAATATATTTTCCTTTTGTTTCCTTGTAATATCTTTTCATTTGGGCGCACATATCAATGACTAAGTGATTTGACTTTATGTTATAAAATAAGCCATCTATTATAAAATCAAATATACATTAATGATGGGTACACTTCATTATTTAATTATTATTAAAGTAATGGCTTTAATAATAATTAATTATATTTTAACTCTATTAAAACTCATCATTAATCAATTCTAAGAACACCACAGGCTAACCCACTATTCACTTTGCCCATCTAGATGCCTTATTAAAAATAGTAAGGTTGGCCCCCAACATCTAACTGGCTTACTAAAAATAGTAAGTGTATATAAACAGAGCCAAAAAACCATGGAGATGATCACCTCAGTATATGCCAAGGAACTGGAGAAGAAAACACTACCAACTGCCATTTTGAGAACCAATTAACTCCCCCACAAGGCCCTCTAATCACTAATATTAGCTTACGAGGACCTAATGATAGGATAATTTGTCAAACACTAACCTAGGCTAAAAAGGGGACATTACAAGCAGTCCGTATATGGAGAGAAAATGTTGCATGTGGAAAAATAGAGGTGGAGATCTCATTTGATAGCAATTTGTTTCATCAAAATCAAGGTATGCCCTAGTATTAATGATCTTGCTATTGCCCTATAACAAGAAAGTTAACATAATTTTTGTTAAATAAAAATGGGGTGATAAGTGATTAGACTGATTTTATTTAAAATGGAGAAATCATATATTATTTCAAAGTTTGAGGGTCGTGAATTTCATACATGTCTAGTCAAAGTGCAATTAGTTTTAATAGAAAAAGATCTTTGGGATATTGTTAATGGAACTATTAAAGAACTACAAGATCTAGATGAAGCATTAAAATGGATAGCAAGAGATTGTAAAGCTATAGTAGTGAATGATCTTGGTTTATCTGATGCATATTTACATCATATTGATTTGACAAAAACCTCAAACCAAATGTACGAAAGCCTTAATTCTTGATCTGGTTCACAAGCTTCAAATGTGAAAATGGGAATTAAGCAAAAACTTTTTGGTTTGAAAATGAAAGAGGGTGATAGTATGTAATATCCCCTTACAATTTTTTCCAATTCCTTTTCACAACATTTTCACCCATTAACGTTAGATAAACAAGATAATCCAATTGAAAGTAACCCTTCACTTTCTGATCACCTAGTCCCCAGTTAGGGCAAGGTGAGAGCATACAGTGGAAAGGGGATCATTAGATGAAACTGAATTGAAAGAGCAAGTACTGAAATCAACCCTTCACTTTTTGATCACCCAGATCCCAGTGTGGGCAAGGTGAGAGCATACAGTGGAAAGGGGATCATTAGCTAAAGAAACTGAAATGCTTGAAAGTACAATATGAAAGATGGCCCAATCAATCAACATGATATGCAATGCAACTCGACCACTTATTCAGCGGGAGTGTAATACAAAGTACTGACAGTAAAGTGTCTGGGCGGCTAGCCAACCCCTTTCGCTTTTCAGCGGGTAGTATAGAAAAGCAAAATTGCTGAAAGTAAAGACAATGAGGCCTGCCTCTTCTACTAAAAGTGGGAATACAAAAGTAAACTGCAGAAGAAAAATGACTGAATCAGTACTACTGATAACAACCTTACAATATGAAGTAATCTGCAAGTTACAATGGATATTAGATGTCCAATAGACTCCAAAATGATAAGATATGCTCTCCACTACTAAGCAAGTAATCTACTAAGGAAAAACAAGCCAAAAACAAAAAAATTTACCAATCTGATATGAAATTGCAGCGTACAAAAATCTCAGTCCAACAAGCTTGAATCACACCAAAATGATCACAACTCCACCAATACACCTTTGAAAGACATGAAACAAGATGAAAATAGCTCCAAGGAGATGGGCAACCAGTTTCAAGCCAACAAACAACAACAACCAACCTCAAACAGCTCACGCTTCCCAATGCTAGAACAAAGATGATATGACCTTCTAGGAAGGGGCATCCATCATAGAAAATCAAGGAACTCTCCAAAAAATCTGAAAACCTGCAATAAGGGGTGCCCAGGATGGTAGAAGAGTTATAGACAATGCCCAAAACCACAGAAAATTCGTGCAAGGAGCTATGGACAAAAGGGTGTTTCCAGCCAAGCCAAAACAACAACATAAAAAAATTGAGAAATCACTCCAAAACTCAGAAAACATCAAAAGTAGACATCTCCAATAGGCTCAATCTACTCTTCAGTGTAAAGAATGGTCACAAGCTTAGCTAGGTGCTATCTTGCAAGCACGAAACTAAGGGCGCTAAGAGGTATGCATTCCTCGAAGCAAGAATCTACAGAACTTTTGGCAGCACTTTGTTATAATTTTCAATGGATAGTCTCAAATGAAGCCCAACACTCTTATTTATAGCTTCACTTCAATTTCAAATCCTTTTTCCCTCCAATTAGGTTGCCTAAGTTGAAATTCACATTCATCTCTCCAACTTGCATTTGCATTTCATTTTAACTTCATTAGCCACCTTGACTTGGCATCCAAATATGAGGGAGAGATGAATTTATCAAAAATACAAATAAAACATAAGTTTTGGCGTCCCAAAGATATAAGTGAAAAATACATTATAAACAACTTAAATATTTCCCCTTATGAAGTCATCCACTTTTGCATAAGAAATATTTTCACTTAAAACATTATTTCATCAAATATTAAACTTTCCAAAATAAGCACCTCAAATGCTAGAGACCAAACTGAATATACTACCCTGCCAAATATAGCTATAGTACTGAACTATTGAACCTCTATCATAAATAGTACTAAAAAATAACACTTACTATAAATAGCATACTGTTAAAAATAGTGACTTCAAATGCATTTTAATCACAAACTGAGTTGTTATCGTAAATTACTAAAAGTAGTAAGTCTAGTAAAGTTACCTAGTGCAGTTGCATGTCATACCACTATGAAGCTCTCTAAAAACCCAGAAAGAGTCCATAAACTAAACTACAAAATTCCAACATGCAAACCCCTGAATCCACAAAAGAAACCTCCAAGCAACTGGAAACCCTAATTTTGCATCTGACTAGCCTACGAGCCTCTGGGGATAAGCTAACAATCACTTGAAAGCGTAGTGCTAAAAATGGGGACATTACAGTCCGCCCTTCCCATAATTGCTTGTCCTCAAGCAATGCCACCACAACTCCAAAAAAAATTAAACTGATCCACACCAAAGCAAGTAGGATCCCAAGGTCCCATATCCGTCTCACGAAGGACCCAACATGTCGACACTACACCACTCCAATCACATAAGTGAAACCATTGTGCCCAAACTGCACTAACCTCCCCTGTAACCCCAAAATGTTACCATCCATGAAACTCAAGCTGAAAAAACTGGGAGGACTGAAATCAATACCATGCAACATCTCATGCCTAAAAGACTCTAAGTAATCAATATCAACAATGCCATTGTCTATCACAAACCTGGGCAATAAGAAAGATAGTCTACTCAACTCAGAATCAAACTCCTCGACATATCTCCATATTGTATCTAACAGAGCCACGACTGCATATGTGACTTCTCCAAAACTTCTTGCAAAGAGGAAAGCAATCCTTTGCAAGAGCTCAACAAACTCATCCTCATAACTCCTCATGGATCTACTATGCCTCCCCTGAATTAATCTAATACAACCATGAAGACTTTTGAAAACTCTTACGGTTCCCACTCCAAGAGCCCCAAAATGATGAACCAAAGCAAGTAAAGGTTCACTGCCCCAATCATAAGTACAAGAGAGTGTATAGGAAAAGCCTCTAGTTGGAGCTTGAACACTTCCCAAACATGGATATTGATTGCCCCAACTCAACATACCTCTTATTTAAGACCATAAATCAGTCCTACTAGGCGACTGTGAAGTCTGAAAATGAGTACACCAACTACCCACCAAGTCTGAAATGGTTGACTTGAGATTTGATTTAAGGAAAATCAGTGTGCAAGAAGATGAACAATTGCTGCAACACTAGAAATTGTCATCCAAAATAACACATCTGCTCACATCTAAGGTTGGAAACATCCTCTCTAGTGACTCCAACTCCACATAGACCCATCCTTTGCTTAAAATATCTTTCCAATCCGCTAGTTGATGAACAAAAGAAACCATCAAAAGGTTGGTTAAAAATGAGACAATACCAAAAAATCTGATAATTTGATCTTTATCCCTCCACAAATCCTTCTTTCCATATTTAATAAGCTCCATTAAACCATGTTGAGGATCCCAAGCATGGATACCCAACTGAAAGTGATCTCCAATACACTGGAAAGAATACTCAACACATCCCCAAGTGCATACTCATGATTGGTGTCTCCTCTAGTGAACCTCTAAAGCCTATCCATGAAAGCTTCAACAACATTGGAGCGAAAAAAATTAGATGTCTTCAAATCCAACTCCCAAAATAGACTAGTATGTGCTAAAGCATCACTCAACCAAAAGGATGGATTGTCAAGCATGTAAACATCATGTTTTGGTCCTTCTTTCTCCCCTAATTCATGAGTAACAAGTTTGGATTCTTCACTCTTTTCTGCTGTAATGAAACCTTGAGCAGCTATCAAACTGTGTTTGGACAACATCTTGATGTCAAGGATGTTGAAATCATCCTGATTCAACATTTCCCAAGTGGAGTTTTTATCCTTAACCCCACTTATGCATTTAGTATCAAACAGTCTTGAAAGATTTCTAATCACAAAACATGGCACATCCTCATGGTTTGATATCATATCATCCATACACTAGAAACCATACTTAGTCTCATGTTCGGTCACTTCACCACATGTTTTATCATCCATCATGAAGAGAGGGTTATCATAAATTTCCTCAATACCCACTTCAAAGAGAGGGTTATCAAGAACCTGGAAGTCATCCATTTCCTCTTGCTCACTTCCATCTTGTTGATCTGAATCTACACATGCAACTTTTGTTTTTCTTGTGAAACTTCCAAGATCAAACTCCTCTCGAAGACTATCAAGATCACCAATTACTTGCTTGATTTCTTCAGCTCTTTGCTCATTCTCTTGCTCCTTGAAAAGTTTGAAATCAGCTAGCTACTCTTCTACTCCATTAATGCCACTTGAGTATCTTCTAACATTCCTTTTGTTGATTCAAGCTCATGAGTAAGCTCATCAACTTTTCTCTCTTTTCCTTGGAATGCACTAATGGTCTTCCTTGCAAGTTCAATGACACGATCTCAATCTTCAATCAAGTGTATGTAATTTGATTTCAATGTCTCCAAAGAGTCTTCGATAAGTTGCAAATTAGGGAGAGTAACTTCATCCTTAACTTTGATCTGTCTCTCTTCAATCTAAGCCTTCCAGTAGAGTTCTTCAATCAAACTGTGTGTGCGATCAAATTGGGATAGAGCTTGCACTTCCTTTTCAATGGATACCTTGCATTGACCTTCCCACTCATGAATATGCAAAGGTGGTGTACTGCTAATAGGTTGTAAGTAAAAATTAGAACTATGTTTCTTGTCATTGATGCCCTCATAGTTGCTCCAAGACTCTTGTCTTTCATCACCAACAAGTTGAAGATGCTCAATATCATAAATAGGATCAGACTCCACTAGTTCTTCGAGCCTTTGCTCACAATCAAAATTTCCATTCTTGTTTTCAATGACTTCTTGGTTGTCCCTGGTCTCACACCCCTCAACATCCACGTGATGGCATTGCTCAACACCAAGATGATGATCAGCTCCGTGCACTAATAAATCTGATTTCTACTCAAGAACACCATCAAACTCTCAATATCAGGAGCCTTATAGAATCTTAAGTATGCTTCCACCTCAATGTCACTTTGATCAAACGAGAAGGCAACCCCAAACTCAAGCATAACGTCACCATTGTTTGCTGATATAGAATCCTCATCAAGTTCCATTTCATCATCTGGATTAAAGGGAAATTCATCCCACACAGGTTCCTTGTCATCACTAGTTGCCTTCACACCTAGATCCCAAATGCTAAGGGGTTGATTGTTTTGATCAAATGGAAAATGCTCATTGCACTCTTCTTGGAGTGTTGACTTTGAATAAATCACCTACCAACTCACTTAAATTAATATCTTCATAAGTACCTCTCTCCAAAGGCTTGGTTTGAAGAACAAATCCAAAACCACCTTTGACACCATCACTATAATGAAGTAAAGAATCTTCAATGCTATTTGTTTGAAAAACTCTATCATTCTTATCTTCAATGAACCTATCATGAGTAGGTATGTTACCGATTTAATCATTGGCAGCCCCATGCATACCAAAGAATTCTTCTTGGTTACTTGTCATGAACTCTTCATGTGAAAACTCTTGGGGACTTGGGTTAGCAATAAGAAGGGAACCATTTATCACCAAATCTTCAACATGATTAGGTACAAACTCATTGGAATCATCACCAACCACATCTCTATGGTAATGGTTATAAGTTGATTCTACAACATCACCAAAACTACCTTCGACATGCTCTTCCTTAGTGAACTCATTATTCTCAAAACCATCATTGAATAAATCCACATTAGGATTCAAGGTTGTTGTTTTGTCCTTTTCACCAAACCAATCTTCATTGTCTCCAATCACATGCAAGTCTAAGGGAGTATTTTGAGACTTTGACACAAACTCCTCATATGTCAAGGTTTCTCCTTCTAAATCATGACCATTTTGATTGGACATGTGCTCCTTGCTTGTGCCTTCTTCAAAGATTGTTGACTGAATTTTCTCACCAAGATGCTTACTTGTGGGCTGCAACCCACAAACAAGCACTTCTTCCTTCCTTGACCCTTCAACCATGGCATGTTTTGCTTCCTTTTTAATCATGTTCTTGATATAGTTGACCATAACCAATTTTTCAGGTCGCAAAATCAACACACAATTCAAGAAGGAATCAAAAGGAACTACGTTCTTAAACTCATATGTCATGTTTTGATATTCTGCATAGAGTAGGGAAGCCTCATGTTCACATTGCCTCTTGAACTGTTCAACATCTCTACTGAATTCCATTTTGGCCACTCTAATTTTTTTTTGTTCTCCCAACATGATGGCACGAACTTTGGCTCTGATACCATTGTAATATCCTCTTACAATTTTTTCCAATTTTTTTTCACAATAGTTTCACCCGTTAACGTTAGATAAACAAGATAATCCAGTTGAAAGTAACCCTCAACTTTTTGATCACCCAGTTCCCAGTGAGGGAAAGGTGAGAGCATATGATGGAAAGGGGATTGTTAGATGAAATTGAACTGAAAGAGCAAGTACTTAAATCAACCCTTCACTTTTTGATCACCCAGATCCCAGTGTGGGCAAGGTGAGAGCATACAGTGGAAAGGGGATTGTTAGTTGAAGAAACTGAAATGCTTGAAAGTACAATATGAAATACGACTCAACTGATTAGCATGATATGTAATGCAACTTGACCACTTATCCAGCAGGACTGTAATACAAAGTACTGCTAGTAAAGTGTTTGGGCGGCTAGCCGACCCCTTCCTTTCAGCGGGTAGTATAGGAAAGTAAAATTGCTAAAAGTAAAGACGGAGAGGCCTGTCTCTTCCACTAAAAGTGGGAATACAAAAGTAAACTGCAGAAGTAAAATGACTAAATCAGTACTACTGATAACAACCTTACAATATGAAGTAATCTGCAAGTTACAATGGATATTAGATGTTCAATACACTCCAAAATGATAAGATATGCTCTCCACTACTAAGCAAGTAATCTACTAAGGAAAAACAAGCCAAAAACTAAACTTTTACAAAACTGAACTTTTACCAATCTGATATGAAATTACAAAGTACAAAAATCTCAGTCCAGCAAGCTCGAATCACACCAAAATGATCACAACTCCACCAATACATCTTTGAAAGACATGAAACAAGATGAAAATAGCTCCAAGGAGATGGGCGACTAGTTTCAAGCCAACAAATAGCAGCAACCAGCCTCAAACATTTTAGTGCATGCTTCCCAATGCTAGAACAAAGATGGTACGACCTTCTAGGAAGGGGTGTCCATCATAGAAAATCAAGGAACTCTCCAAAAACATTGAAAACTTGCAATAAGGGGCGCCTAGGATGGTAGAAGAGATATAGCCAATGCCTAGAACGACAAAAAATTTGTGCAAGGAGCTATGAACAAAAATGTGTTTCCAACCAAGCCAAAACAACAACATAAAAAAACTAAGAAATCACTTCAAAACTCAAAAAGCATCAAAAGTAGACATCTCCAATAGGCTCAATCTTCTCTTTAGTGTAAAGAACAGTCACAAGCTTAGCTAGGTGCTATCTTGCAAGCACAAAACTAAGGGCACTAGGAGGTATGCATTCCTCAAAGCAAGAAACTGGAGAAATTTTGGCAACACTTAATTATAATTTGCAATGGATAGTCTCAAATGAAGCCCAACACTCTTATTTATAGCTTCAATTCAATTTCAAATCCTTTTTCCCTCCAATTTGGGCACCCAAGTTGAAATTCACATTCATCTCTCCAACTTGCATTTACATTTCATTTTAACTTCATTAGCCACCTTGACTTAGCATCCAAATATGAGGGAGAGATGATTTATCAAAAATCCAAATAAAACATAAGTTTTGGCGTCCCAAAAATATAAGTGAAAAATACATTATAAACAACTTAAATATTCCCCTTATGAAGTCGTCCACTTTTGTATAAGAAATATTTTCACTTAAAACATTATTTCATCAAATATTAAACTTGCCAAAATAAGCACCTCAAATGCTGGAGACCAAACTAAATATGTACTACCCTGCCAGATATAGCTATAGTACTGAACTGTTAAACCCTTGCCAAAAACAGTACTACTAAAAAACAACACTTACTATAAATAGCATACTACTAAAAATAGTAAGTAACTTCAAATGCATTTTAATCACAAACCGAGCAGCCATCGTAACTTACTAAAAATACTAAGTCTGGAAAAGTTACTTGATGCAGTTGTATGTCATACATTGCAAAGCTCTCTGAAAACCCAAAAAGAATCCATAAACTAAACTACAAAATTCCAACATGCAAACCCTCAAATCCACAAAAGAAACCTCCAAGTACCTAGAAACCCTAATTCTGCATCTGACTAGCCTACGGGCCTACGGGGATAGGCTAACAGTCACTAGAAAGCGTAGTGCTAAAAATGGGGACATTACATAGTATTGTTCAACATATTACTACATTTTGTTCCCTTCTTAATCAACTTGCTAGAATAAAATGTACAATTGATGATGATGATGCCAAAGCTATTTTATTAAATAGTATGCCTTGAAGTTTTGACAATATTGTGTTTACTTTAAACAAATTGAATCTGAGCTCGAGCTTAGAAAATGTGATATCTTACTTAGTTGATGAAGAGAAAAGTCTCACTAAAACTCACTCAATTACTGAATAAGCTGCTTTGTTTGTCAAAAGGAAGACTAATATTTCAAAAAGAAAGAATAATTTCAAATTTTTCTATTGTAATAAAAACAAACACATTTTAGTGAATTGTATTCAAAGTACTAGAGATCTTATTGATGGCATGTTAAAAAAAAATAATGCTTTAGTTGCTACTGAAATTGAGGGAGAAAGATGTAATATTGCAATGTGTGATCAAAAATCTCCTTGCAATGACAATGATGTATATCTTCTCTAAGAATTAAACAGGCGGGATCAGAGGTTGGAGGCATTGGAGGTAGGAGGATCTTCATCATCTCGAGCTAGCTTCTTGCTCAAAGATGATGCCTTGCATGAGAAGCGTTTGTTTCATCTCTAGTCCCCTTAGGAGCAAGAGGGGGCATGCAGTGATTTGTTGGTTTGTGGATAGTTGAATTCACAAACTTGACGAGTTGTTGTTGGTTTGTGGATAGTTGAATCTACAAACTGGCTATGGATAGTTGAGTGTTAGTTGATTTTCTTGTGAATAATGAAGTGTATCTTGATTCACAAGTAAATGTTGGATAATCAAAACATTTACCCAGACATTAGGAGTTTGGGTTCATGCTAATGCAAAGTTGGATAATTAGGACATTGCCTAGACAGAGAAGTTTGGGTTGATGTTGATGCAAAGTTGGATAATCAAGACATTTTCCTACAAAGAGAAGTTTAGGTTGATGCTGATATATTATTCTTTTTGTTTTTGTTTCTCCATTAAGTAAACCATAAGGGGGGGTTGTTAGGAAATTAAGGTTTACATATAATAAATTAATTATTAGTTAGTTAGTTGGGTGGGAAGTTATTCCCATAACAAGAGAATAATGGTTTTATAAAACCAATGTATTGGATGTTATGTGAAAGATGATGATAATGAAACTCCTCTTTATTTTTGTTATTAATTACAATGTAAATTTATGAATGGCGAAATGTAGAAAAATATTTTCTGTTAATTTGTTTGAGTTACACAAATTTATCCATATAATGATGAAATGAGGGGATAATTTTGTGTAAAACATAGATTCTCTGAAATAGATTTCATTGATTTTATTTGATTTGTTTGAGGTCCATGAATCAATGCATCTAATGCCAAGATACAGGGAAATTTTTAAGTAACAGTACATATTCTGTTAAATATACTTACAGTTATTTTATTTGTTAAGAGTTCTGCAGTGTAGTTTGTGAAATGTAATGGCTAAATGTAGGGAATTTTCATAACAGTGTATTTTCTGTTCAACATATTTCATTTTATTTTATTTGCATTTTTATGACAAATCTATTAAAAAGTCGGTGCCCCAGGAATGATATCTCTTAGTGTCTTTTATATAGATTTATCTAAGATAGATATGCTAGTTTCATAAAACATATTTATAATGTGTAGAATACTACATGAATATACAAGAGGATTGATTTGCTCGTCTGACAATCCCTGTCAAATTGAACTTTGCAAAAGAAGTGTATTTGTAGAAATACTCCTGCATGATAATTGTTGTATTGCAAACTGATGTATTGCCGATAGTGTTGAGACTTTTGTGGTGTATACTGCAATGGTACTATCTTATAATGTTCAGAGTTCAGAATAATTACAAAAAGATATGATGGGTGCACAGGAAAGACCATAAATCATATATTAATCTCATACCCTTGGCTATATAAGATCCTATACATATAGCGAGAAAATGGGATATGTGGTGGTTGTAGTCACCCTACTTAACCAACGGAATTGGAATTTTCTAGTAAATTGTACAATCCTACAAAGTCATCCAATTTAAGCTCCTCTGGTCGTGACTGCACACATAAGAAGAAAATAGAAGAGCATAATCAAACAGTCACCTGTAAAACTAAATACTGTCCATTTGTAAAACTAAAACTAATGTTTCAAGCTGGGATCCTTGCATGATAATTAAAAAGAAAAATAAAATGTCCTTTTTACCTTTAACAACAAATATTATGACAATATAAACTTAGTAGATGCAAATAGTACCAACTCTTATTAAGAATACAAGGCATTTAAGTGCACAAAGCATGTTAAAACAAAATAACATAAAAACAGAATGGGCAACAAAATTGACAACTTACAGTCTCTGGAAGACCAAGAGTCCTAAGAGCCAACTGAATATCATGAGATGCATGCAAGTGCTGAAGTGATTGTCGAAGCATTTTACGCTTCCCATTGAAAGCATAATTCACCTATAGTGAGAATAAAATGCCATATACCAATGCACAATCACATTATATTCTCTTTAGAAAGAAAATTGTTCTACATGAACTAGTGAGGGTATTTAGGCACTTTAAATACTTCAAGTTAGTCCATAGAAAACTATTAAATTATTGTTTAACATTTTACTTTGCACCTTTTAGTGTGTTAGTGTGGCACAAAATGTAACAAATATGAAATGAACTACTCTTTGAATTAGTATGGGAAGCTCCTTGTAAACAAAAACTAACCTAATTAACACATGTACTTGTTCTTTACAATATATACATTGTTTTTTGGGGTGTTACATAGTCATGCTGAATAAAAATAAATGAAAGCTGAAACACACTTCAACACAAGACAAAAAGTTTTTATGCTTTTTGACTAAAAATAAATCCTATGACAACACACTTGTGTTATTCAACTAAAAGTAGAAACTAAATAATGCAAGCACACATAAGGATTGAATAAGCTTAGATACATACACCAAACATTATAAGTCGGGCATGCCATTTGTATTCAAAGCTATGAGAGACCAACCTAATACCTACTACAATACAAAGTTTCTAGTAATTATTATGTTTCAATTCATAAAAGCACAATAACATATAAGGTGGAAAGCTTCAAAAATAATTTAGAAGCAAAATAGTGCATGAATAATGAACTATGAAAATAACAATAAAAAATACTCAATGAATGGAAATTTCATCAACAAGCAAGAGTGAGTTACCATAAAAAAAAATTAAGCACATGAAATTTTTTTATTAGGTTTACAACACTCTGCATGAAAATAAATTAAAGAAATTAACTACTACAATTCTAGCTATTGACTTCTTGTATGACATGTAAATTTTATTACCAAATCTTATCCACTAAAACTAAAACTTAAATGTAAATTATATTAAGATGTCAATTGAAATCATTACAAACTATCATTAGTATTCACATCTTTCACATGATGAGAGATCTAAAGATAGATAACCTAAAAATAGCTAACTCTAGGTTAAAATAGAAAATGTCGAATTTAGAGGAAAGCTAAAAATAGCATGAGCTATAAGGAGTGCTAGCTAAAAATTAGCAAAATTGAGAATATACTTTTATCCTTGAAAATGTGACAGCTACTTTTAGTCCACAACTTCTAGATAGGTGGCTCTAAAAGATTCCAATGAAGCTCTCTTTTATGTTGATTATGATAAAATTTCGATAACACTAAAAAACTTTAGTCATGATGATACACAAAAAACTCAAACTTGAATTTTCTGTAGTGGCCACTTAATGTGTAATGTCCCCATTTTGGCCATACGCTCTTCTTTGATTCATCAGTCTATTCCGGAACCCGTAGACTGGAATGAGGTGAAATTAGGGTTTCTTGGCTTGGAGTTTTGTGGCATTTCATGTTATTTACTATTTTTAGTAAATGCTAGTTGTGGCAGTTGCAGTTGTCCATTCTTAGTCCTTCTCAGTTGGAGCAGTTGTTATTATATTGGCTTGGTCTTCAGAGAGCTTTAT
Source organism: Sequoia sempervirens (assembly GCA_007258455.2). Classification (NCBI taxonomy): domain Eukaryota; kingdom Viridiplantae; phylum Streptophyta; class Pinopsida; order Cupressales; family Cupressaceae; genus Sequoia; species Sequoia sempervirens. Next base: position 17,504 of record VDFB02018623.1, on the reverse strand, counting down.
TTGGTGAAAAATATTTAATTAAAGGCATTATGTTTTAATTCACTGTTGACACCCCCTTGGCCTAAGGAGATAACTTAAGTTGTTTTTAAAGTGGGGCCATGAAGGGTATGCCTTCATAAAGAGCTTTATTAATTTTATTAAGAACTTTATTCCTTGAGCAAAAGTGGACGCCACTTTTATATTATTTGAATAAAGTGAAATTCTTGGAGGCTTTTGGGACGCCACTTGAGAAGTTGATTGGTCTTTGGGAATGGGAAAGGTCTCTTGTGTCTTTTGAGCTGCTTCTCAGGCAATTGAAGAGTTTTGGTGAGCTCTTATTTATTGAAGGCTTTTGCTCCAGCATTTCATCCATCAATTACCTTACTGTTATGCTGTCAAAATGACTATGGACATTTTGCTATTGCTTCGAGGATGCTACCTCCTAGCCCCTTCCCAATTTCGTGTTTGAAATACAACACCTAGTTGGAACATTGCTGCTTCTCACATCAGACTAGCAGATTGAGCAACAAAGGTTGAGAATTTTGGTGAATTCTACAGTTTTGAATTTCCTGGTTTTGCTACAGCTGAAGCTGATTTTTGTTCATAGCAATTGGAGGGATTTTATTTTCATTCTGGGTATTTGAGCAATCAACTTGTTGACTCTAGGCGCCATATTCCTCAAAGACTTGGAATTTAATTTCAAGTAATTATTTTATTCTTGCAAAATCGAACTTTCAAGGAGGCCGTACTTTTTAGCTGCATTGGGAATTGTGCCAGAAATAAATGAACGTGTTTTGCTGCTGTTTCTTCCTCCTGGTTTGGTCGCCTATCTTCTGAGAATCATTTGCAACAAATTTCAGTCAATTCGGGGGTGGAATGAGTGAGTTATGAATATTTTACTGTTTCCCAGTCTGCTGTTATTAATTTCCAGAATTCTGATTTTTATATCAGATTGTTGCAATTTCCAGTTTTTGGGTTTATACTTCAGTATTTGAGTGTTATATCATTGTAAAGGTTCAAACTTACATCTAAGGTTCATTCCTTATCAATTGTACTTAGTAATTTGCAGAGTTTATTTTGTAAGGTTGAGATTAAGCATTACTAATCCAACCATTCTTTCATTTCTGCAATTTACTTTCTGTTCTATCATTAAATTACCCCTGGATGGTTTACCGCCACTGTGAACAATCTATTTGTAACACTCTTATACCCACTTCACAGTGGTGAATTCCCACAGCTCTGTGGATGCCCGCCGCAGCGGATGAATTGCTTTATTTGTAATCTTTTCCCCCCACTGTTTGGTGGTAGTGTGGAATTGTCTCTCATGGCTGGTTATCCGCCTAACAGTTCATAATTTCAATTTCTTAGACTCCGTCATATGTTAGCACCTCGCCCTCAGTGGGATCTTGAGTGCACATTCTTGACGTTGAGTAGTTCTTCCATTCAAGTTTAGTTTCTTCAATTCAAGTTCAGTATCTTCCATTCAAGTTCAGATTTTTAATTTGAGGCTAACACTAATCCAATCATCTATTGCTGGTTATTTTGTGTTACTTCTTCGAAAAAAATTGGTTAGCTTATTTCATAATGTTTGAAAGATGTCCATTTTTATATATGAACTTGTCTATATCTCACCATCTTGAATGTTCTTCAAACCCTGTTCAAATGTGCACGCGTAAATGCAGTCTTTCAATCTTTGGAAAACCGTCTTAAACTGCCCCTTGATTGATTTTTCTTTGAATCTATTGATATCTATTAACAAAAGATAAATTTTGAAGACAATCAAACTACTAGTATTGTAACCTATTGTTGATGAAGACAAAGAAATTCTAAATATGCAAGAGTCATAGCATGATTAGTGTGTCCCACTTGTAGGATGGGGTACAAAAATGAGTTTTGAAAGGAAAAAGTTGTTGAACACCTTCAAATGAAGGTCCCCCATTTGAACGTAACACACCCATCATGTGTAAATAAGATTCAAATTGAAGTCAAGATTTGAATGGGTGGTTGAGTGCTCAATTTCATAAAAGGCCTTTTTTCCCATTTTCAAATGTTGCATATTCAAAAACCCTATAGAAAGGGGCTCATAAATGAAGGACCTTCAAATGCATCAATCGTAGGTCCTTATGTTGTCCTCTTCTTTCTACTCACCTAGTTTTTAGAATAAATTCATGCTTTGAAGCAAGGTGTGAACCATTGAATGGAGTCTCCATGACATGAAATTTTGCAAAATTGTAGCCCTTGGAGTAATTTTTCCAAAGAGTATAATTTGTAATATAGTTTTGGTCAAGGTTATGTGTTTGGTGGATGGCAATGGCATGTTGATAGTATATTCATGAGGCCATGGATAGAGCCAAAGAGACCATTTTACATTACTATGATGGAAACAAAAGAAAATTTGAGATAATTTGACACATCATTAATCACAAATGGATGAATCAACTCCACCAACTGATGCATGCCTTGGCCTACTACCTAAACCCAAAGTTCTACTTCTTTGATACATTTAGGGTTAAGAAGGAGGTCATGGTAGGCATTCTTTCATGCATTGACAATATAATACCAAATAATGAGATTAGAAACATAATCCATGATCAGTTGGAAGTATATGTAATGTCCCTTTTCTAGCCAGTGGTTTGGGAGTTACGGTTTGCCTATCACTATGGTTCCTGTAGGCTAGTGAGATGTTTAGGGGACCTTTTTGGGGAGATTTAGGCTCTTCAGTAGGCTTGATGTTTCATTATGGCATATTCAGCTTAGTGATCTCGCATTTGGTTGGTTGGTCGTTCAAAGGCAATTCAAGAGTTCACCATTCACACTTGCTATTTATAGTAAGTAATATTAGGCTCAGTGGTGGCACATCTACAATTGGTAATGGTTACAGTACACTCTCAGGGGATTATTGGTAGACTATTGCCGAGAGTTATTAAATTATTAAGTCACGTTACTTTAATGATATTCTTTTATTAAAGTGACTTTATGATTTAATGTCATAAAGTTACTTTTAATAAAGTACTTTATAACTTGGCCATTATTAAAATAATAAAGTAACTTTATTGAAATACTACATTCTAAGTTACTTTATTAATTTTAAGTGAAATGGACGCTTTTCAAAGATGAAATTAAATTAAAACATTTAATGACCAAAAGTGAGGTGTTGGATTTTGAGAAGGCAATAATTGATTTCATTTAAAAGTGAAAATTGCCAAGATTAGGACGTAGGGTTTGGAGAAGGATAAAGAGCAAAGAAGATCTTTTTCATTATCAAAGTTATCATTTACAAAACAAAAGCTAAGCAACAAGTTTGCAAATATGAAGTTTCAAGCTAACTAGAGGATGAAAACCCTCAGATGGGACAAAATCTACAGGTGTGTAAGATCACCCAAGGGTTCTACATGGAATGACCACAATCAGGGGTCATTATTAGAGAATCTCACAGATTTTAGAAGAAGATTAGATCAACATTTTTAGTGTTTCCATTACCAAATTAGAAAATAAGTTGGAGGACAAATTAAGCAGCTTCAAATTCTCACAACTAGTATGAGGGAGTTTGATTTCTTGCATTTCTTACCTAGCACATTGGAGATCATCAATAGCAGGTCATTCTTGGCCAAATTCCCATTCCCAATGAAGCCGTACATGTTTGCATTGATAGGAGGGTTTCAAATCGTAGACGGTGCACCAAGGGCACACTAGGGTGTGCCAAGGGTGCACCAGGGTACCAGGGGTGCTTGTCAGGTTGGACTTGGCAAAAGGGTAGGCATGGGGTATGTTTGGAGGTGATGCTAGAACACAAGGATTGTGGGTGGAACTAAGTCAGCGAGTGGATGTTGATACAACAGAGCAAGGTAAAGGCCTCTTGTTTGAAGTTGATCGAGGAAGTCTACGAGTGAGATGTCATCACAGTGACTCGTCCAGGGGATGGGATTGCCTTGGAAGTCATGAAATTTGGTAAAATGAGTCCAAAGGAGGTGGACTATGTCTATTTTGCAGATGTTGTGTCATAAGGAAAAGAGGTGGGTTATGTCTTTGGTTGATGCAACTCCACATTTATGGGGGACTTGGGCTCTCACAATAGGTGGGACTCAATGTTCAGGGCATAGGATCTTGTCTGGGACACTGGGTCCAAGGTGAAATTGAAGTGGCGTTTGAGGCTTGAGGTGAAGGATACCAAGAGTGTTGAGCCACAAAGAGGTAAAAGAACTTGTCACATGGTGTTGGCAAGAGCAAGCACAAGAGTTGTCTAGGAGACGAAACAAAACAAGGTGTTTGTGTGGAGTCATGTTGGTGAAAACAGGTTGGCAAAGGTATAACAATGGGCTTTGGCACAGAAAGAAGGTTTGTTGGAGGACATTGGAAGTGCTTTGTGGTGTGTTATAGGCAGGGAATGGACGCAGGGCATGCCATGAGGCAGTGCAATGAGCAGACAAAGTAACCCAATGGATTTTGGTGAGTGGACTGAGTGTGTTCGAAGCAATTCAGAGTGGGTGTCTTCAGGGAAGTGCACCAAGACAAACTCAAAATGGGTTTGTGAGTACATCAGAATGATGGAATTGAGCTTAGATGAAGTACTAAGAGAGCATTGGAGACGGGAAGTGTATCAGTGTGCAAATGTTGGGCAGTCTATTAGGTTGAGTTGTTGGGGACAAGGAATGGATGCAAGGCATGCCATGAGATCAACCAACAGGAAATCATAGTGCGCAACGGAAGGAAGTTGCGAAGCCGAAGGTTGAAAATGTGAACTTGGGAAGTCATAAGTGGTATGCTAGTCAGTGGAGACTAGGTCTTCAGGGTGGGCAGATGCAGTGGGCTTGCACAACTGGGTTGGAAGCAGGCAAGTCTTTCAGTCGATGCCTAGTTTGGAACTTAAGGAAAATGAAGTTGGGAGGCAAAGGGGTGGTATTGGTGAGGATGCCCCGAAATTTGGAACTAAGTAAATGTGAGTGGGGTGTTCATGTGGTTTCCTGGTGGAACTGGTGTCAAAACTAAGGTTCAAGTGCCATGGAATGTGGTAGAGCCGAGAACTTGGATGCTAAGTTGAGGGTTTGGTGAGGCAGGGCTTGCACTGAAGTCAACTTAGACCAAGGTGAAAGTGGGAAGATGCAATTTTCCAGGATAGTGGACATAGAACTCAGTGGTTCAGAATGAGGAATAGCTCAGTGGGCAATTCAAGTTAGAGGGCTTGCATTGTGGGTCAGTGTTTGGGACATTGGTAGGAACCAAGTATGACTGGGTCAGAAAGGTGTGTGGAAGAATCCCCGCATGTTGGACATGTGTGTTTAGAGAACCCTTAAGGCAAGTCTCCAATTTGGGAGCAAGGGTGCCCTGACTAGAGTGGTCTGACGTCGAGTGTGTCGCCTATTTTTGAGTAGGGGAGAATATAAAGGGATGGTCACTCTTGAAGTGAGAGTGCCAAGTTGGAACCAAGTATTGGGGCATTCTAGTCCAAGATTGGGGTGCACCAGGGTATCGAGGGTGCTCCAAAAAGAGAGTTCCAGGGGTTCCAAGGTGAAGTGGTGTTTGGGGCATAGTGTTGGGAATGTGCATCCCCAACAAAGAGGAACGGAGTGCTACTTCGGGTGCTCACCCACATATGCCAAAGGTGTGAGTTCTAATGGGGGCAAGGAGCCCATTGTCCAAGGGAACAAGGTAACGACCCAAGATGGAATAGGGTCTCAAAGAGGGTGCTCAAAAGGAGCCAGTTGGGTAAGGAACTCCACAAGAAGTCAAGAGGACATGATGATGTGGTGAGTTAGGCCTAGAGTTGGGAACTAAGATGGGGCTGAGTCACAAAGGGAAAAGACAAGGGAAATGAGGAAATACCTTGCCCACATTGGATGTGGACTGCTTGGAGCAGTAGAACTTTAGGGAAGTTGAGTTGATAGGGTGGCAAGTCAGATTGGTAGCCACAGGGGTAGGCCAGGAGACAGTGTCATGAGATCAAAAACAATTGGGAGAAGAGTCTTGGAGACTTGGACAATGGTGTTTGTCAGGCTGGACTTGGAAAAAGGGCAGGCATGGGGTATGTCTGGAGGTGATGCTAGAACACAAGGATTGTGGGCGGAACAAATTGTCATGAGGTTGGGGTGACTGAAATTTTTTCTTCAAGATTTTCAACCCTCGTGCAACACTGAAAAACCATACTCATCATTCCCTCTTCGAACAAGCCCTTTCTGATCCTTAGACTACGTCTTTCCCCAACTCTACAGTTCCACTTAAGGACTAACTTTTGTGCATACACTGCGGAATAGCACACATGCAACTCTTCCCACGAGCGCTTCAAGTCTTGAGTGTCTCGAACACTCCTTCACTCCCATGCTCCAACACCAACCCTGTTGACCATCAGAGGAGCTCCTAACTCTAACACCAACTCCTTGGTATCACAAGAGCTGCTCCCTAACTCAACTCCACACCCTGGCGCTCTTTGCTCCATGCCTCTGACATCCCTCATTACCATGCCCTTGACACCCATCCTAGTCCAATTACTTGGACTGTTGCTGCACCCAGTGTAGAATTTCATGGTACTCCCAACTTTCACTGTTGTGTCCCCCATAAGACCTAGGCTACTCACTTGGCCATATCTTGCTCGAACGGAACTCCAAGCCCACATCCAACTCGACACCTTACCTTGGGTCGTTCCACTCCTTTGGCTTGGCATGCACCCATGGCACCCTCACCCCAAGCTTCAAACATACCCACATTGGTTGAGTTGCATCCCTGAGTCCCACTCAACACCATGCACCTTTTCTCCGACCTTACACACCCCTAGTATGCCCAACACCAATCCTTGGCCCTAGTGTCCCAACTTGGACCCACTCAGCATCCCATGCACCATTCGGCCCCACTCCTCAAACTCCCTTGTCCACCTTGCACTACTTGTTGCACCCAAGTCCCATGGCACACTCCCAACACCCTACACTAGTACCAAACCCATGTGACTTGCCAACCTGCTTTGTGGAACACCTTGCCCCTGGTACACCCCTGAAACACCATGTCCTGCACCATGGTGCACCCCTAGAACACCCATGGTGATCCCCTAGACTTGATGCTCCACTGTGACCCCATCCTCCATGCACTATGTTGCCCTACAACTTGGCACACCACTTTGTCCCCTTGCACTCCACTGCACTTTGGAACCACTTCCACGCCTTGGCACTTGGACTCCACTCCACAACTGCACCCCAAACACCACTTCACCTTGGAACCCTTGGAACTCCCTTTTTGGAGCACCCCTAGTACACCTTGGTGCACCCCAATCCTGGACTAGAACGCCCTAGTACTAGGTTCCAATTTCACCTTCATTTTGGCACGTGTGGGTTCCCAAGTGCAAGCCGTACCAACCAACAAAGGATTGAGGGTTAATAAATTCATATCTACCCATTTGTGAAAAATAGTTGATCATATTGGAGGCGTCTAGGATAAAGGAACTTAATGGCATTTAAAAATAAGTGAACATAAGGCATTCTCAGGAATCACCCAAGCATTTATCCAATGACACTGAAAGCATTGCAGGTGGAATGGCGGATAGAGAAAAGAGACATGTTGGTTCCCTTCGCCCCGGCACTAGAATTGAGCGAAAGTTCAACACTATGTTGGACATGATGGTAGATCTCTTGCATAAGATGAATCAGAACACTATCCCTGGTCAAACAATTTGTCCTAAGGAGATTGGTTGCTTCCATACACAATTGGAGGATAGGCAAACTGATCCACTCTTTCCCCCATCTAGGCCCTTATAGCCTACTTTCACATTTAAGATTGAGGCACAGGTTTTCCCAAAGCAACCTCTGGAACAACCGGTGTCCATGGTTGATGAGGTCAGAGCCAGCCATGCAGAGTACATTTCACTTCCTCCTAATATCAAGAATTTATTGACCTTGGATCAATTCCTTAACTAGAGGAGACAGAGAGTGGTGGCAGTTGGCAGGTTGGAGGCCAAACCACCACAGGGAAATAGAGATTTCCAATAGGAAGTGGGCAAGCTTTCTTTCGAGCATTTCGATGGCGGAAACAAATGCACAACACATGCATAGGTTCAGAAGTTAGACAATTTCCTCTCCTTGAGGCCCATGCCTGAGGAAGAGGCAATCAGGTCTGCCACGTTGCATCTAGATGGCCTAGCACACAAGTGGTGGTACCACGGGTTGGTAACATTAGGACACAGGTCAATCACCACTTACGATGAGTTCACTAATAAACTCATCGAACACTTTGATAGGAGAGACCCAGAGATTTTGTTTCGTGAGCTTGCATAGCTCAAACAAGTTGGGTCATTGGAATCCTATATCTCAGAGTTTTAGTGGTTATCAATAATGGTGACAGGCATCTTTGAGAGGAGGTTAGTGGTACTATTTAGTGAAGGTCTCTTGGAACCTTTACGTGGTTGGATCAAAGCTTTCGATCCACCCTCACTACTAGATGCTATGAAGAAGACACGAGATATGGAGCTTATTGCCCCAAAAAGCAAGTTTCTGTGAAAACCTTTCCCTTTCTCAAAGGATAAACCACAAAATAAATTTTCAGACCAGCAAAGGAGTCCATCTTTGAGACTCGGCGACAAGAGTATTAGAGACTCGAGAAGACAAAATTTATGTTTCAAATGCAACGGACCTTGGGAACCAGGTCATAAGTGTTCTTCTCAAGGTAAAGTAAATCAAATGGAGCACTTTTATGCTGATAAATTAGATTCTGAAAATTCAAAACAACAAACTGATCAAGAAGATAATGATGAGGATAGTGCATCTGAAGGGTCAAGAAAAGGAAGGGAAGAAGCACCCCCTATAGCACAACTCTTGAGCATTCAGAAAGAGGGATCCTTCAAGATTAGAGGGATCTTGAGTGGGCAACGAGTGATTATGTTGCTTGATACTATAGCTACTCATAACTTCATAGATGAGGGGTTGGTGGCTAGACGTGGTCTCAAGACTAAAGAGTTTGAGGGATTCAAGGTGAGAGTAGTTGATGGGTTCACACTCAAATGCACTCAAAGGATTCCCAACCTCACATTGCAGTTGAATGATTATGAGTTCCATGCAGATTTCTATGTAGTTAGCATGGGGGAGATGGATGTTGTACTTGGCATGAAGTGGCTTCATGCTATTGGGGAGTTTACCCTCGACTTGCGAGTTATGGAGATGAAATTTGAGGTTGATGGCCGAAAACATGTGTTGCGGGGTATGTCAGATGGGAGTCTTCGAGTTATTTCACTTAGGAGAATGGAGAGATTGATCAGGCATGATCAAGTTGAGTGGGTTGCAAAGTGTTATACCTTGACATCACAGGTTGAGCAGTAAAAGCATGAGTATCCACCCGACATACAAGCATTGAGAGACAAACATAGTAAGGTGTATGAGATTTTACCACATGGGAGACCTCCTGATAGGGGAAGTGAGCACATTATAGAGCTAGAGGACGACGTAAATCCAGTCATCATCACTCCCTACAGGCATCCAAAGAGGATGAAGGATGAGATAGAGAAGACTATAAAGGAACTACTGGAGATGGGTCATATAAGACCCAATAAAAGTTCCTTTGCATCTTTTGTTGTCCTAGTGAAGAAAAAAGGTGGCACGTTGCAGATGTGTATTGATTATAGAGCTTTGAATAAGAGGACTATTAAATACAGGTTTCCAATTCTGTGGATTGATGAGTTGTTCGATGAGTTGCACAGAGCATGTTTTTTTCTCCAAGATAGACTTGCAATCCGGAAATCACCAAATTCAGGTTAGAGAGAAGGATGTGAAAGACAGTGTTTCATTGCCATTATGGTCATTATGAGTTTATGGTTATGCCTTTCAGCTTAACCAATGCTCCAGCTACCTTTCAGTCCTGTACGAACAAGGTCTTCAAAGATCAGTTGAGGAAATCAATCCTCGTCTTTTTTGATGATATTTTAGTCTACAGCAGCACTTGGGATGATCATTTGACACATTCAGATTCAGTCTTAGGCATTTGAGAGAGAGAGAGAGAGTCTCTATATGCTAAGAGTCAAAATGTGACTTTGGCATGAGAGAACTATTGTATTTGGGACACATCATCAGTGTTGAGAGAGTTACGATTGATCTAGAGAAGGTGAAGGAAATAATGGACTCGTCCCCTCCCACGAACCTCACACATCTTAAGGGGTTCTTTGGACTATGTGGTTTATATCGTCGATTTGTCGAGGGTTTTTCACAACAAGCAGCCCCGCTTACAGACTTGATGAAGGAGGAATTTGTTTGGACTCCAAGGGCAAAATAGTGCTTTGATAAGTTCAAACAATTGATGAGTTCTTGTCCGATACTTGCTATTTCAGATTTCACACGTCCTTTTGAGCTAAAGTGTGATGCCTTAGGAGAAGGAATTGGTGCGGTTTTGATGCAAGATAAGCATCCTATTGCATTTGAGAGTAGGAAGCTTTGGGGTCCGTTGATGCGATTTTGTGACCTCACCAATCAGCCAAGAACAAAATAGTTTGGGCTACTCCGTTCTCTCTTGATCAAAGTATTCCATGCGCTAAGATTGCGAGAAAGTTCGCATGTTCAACTCCAAGGTTCCTTAAGTGCGAATAGACCCAGTTTGGTTGATGTGTATTGCTGTGTTCGTACGAGGGGACTTACACAATTGTCCAGATTTCTTGCAGTCAGCAGCTAATGTAGGATTTTGAAGGGGAATTCTCACGTGTATGATTTGGCAATGTGTATCTTTTCCTAAGACTAATAAGAAATGTACGGAAAGTAAAAGGGGAAAGGCCTAAGAAACTTATATTCTATTCTAAATGCAGGGTATGTGGGGCTTCGTTTCAATAAACTCCAACCGGATTTCGCCTAGCCTCCGTCGGACAGCCTCAGCAAAATCGGTGCAATCTTCAAAGGGGATAGCAAAAGGTATTCAAGTTATAATTTAACATACATACACCATCAGAACAACGCATATAAGTATGTAAACCACAACCGAAGTTAAACACAAGATAATGTCCAGTTGACCACGCAAGGCAGACTTATCATCAACAAGCCGCTAGTGGTATGGAATAAAGCGAAGCTATCTCAATAAAACACCACACACCGAAGTAAGCTACTTTGCATGAACTAAGCTACTTGGATACGAAAGGAAGAAGAAACCTTGCTAGCATTTCATGACAAGACGAATTCCATCATCAATGAAAAGATCTATTATCATAAAATGTGTTACACAACAATCTCTTCAAAAGTTTTCAAAGGGAAAACTTTCTCTCTTCTCCAAATTATGCAAAAATGCTCTACAATCTAGCTCTAACTCTATCTCAATTCTAGCTCTGATCTAATCTCTGATCTCTAATTTCTAATTCTAATGCCTTACAAATGAGGGGGACTCCCCCTTTTATAGCTAGCCAAGTCCCAAAAGACGGCTAGGGTTACAATTAATAGAGTGGCCAGAATCGTGCCACCTCAGCCCTAACCCTAAAAACTGCCAGAATAGGGAGTGGTACATTAAATGAATCAAAGATTCCCACTCACTCCCAAAATAGCAAATGCAATAAATGCTCCATATTCAGTCTTCTAGAAGATCCTCGTCCAGTAGTGTGTTCCCATTTGCCTTCTCTCTGATTGCCAACTCAACAAATCTGCTAAGTACGGCCTCAACCTCCTGAGCTGAAATCGGTGGAACACAATCTAACTGAAACTCTAACACCGTGACTGAATGCTCGTGCCTTGTACAAGATTTTCTCCAAGCAGCTAATGAGTCCTGCGTGTTCTCGATCAAAGTGGAGAATGTAGCAGTATTCTCAAAGTCATCCTGTACAAAGGTCTTAACATCTGCGAAGAAGGGAACCAGCAAACCCCTCAAATTATCAAAATTAACCTCATCTGGATTCAGCCGCCTAGCAAATATGGCCTCAAAGGTGTTCTGAACTCCATCTATGATATTGGCCATGGCCTTATGTACCCTGGCTGAATCCGCCTGTGCTGCATCGAAGAAGCCACGCCCTGTGTTAGCTGACGAATACCACCGAGAGAAATCATATCGGTCATTCGCCTGAATGACACCTCCATCAATCGCAACTGCAATGGCACATGCCTCAACACCTCAAGACGCTGGATCACCTTACTCTGATAGATAGAGGCATCGCCCCAAGCATGATCCACCGCATCCATCCGTGTCAAAATAGTAGAGGCCTGCTGAAAGGCAGAGGCAAGGTCCTCCATAAATTTCTCTGTCTCAGTACGAACTCCTGTGACCCATTTATCTGCCTCCTGTGCCATCCTCCCCAACTCTACTAAGCCGCTGATCGACTCTCTAGGAATATCCGCCGGAGGCTCTATCACTGGTACATCCTGCCCTCGAGAACGAGACAACTGCTGAACATATCCAACTAAGGCTTTGTGTTCTCGTTTCAACTTCTTATACTTCCCTTCTTTCCTGAATAATCTATCCTTGAGGGCATGGAAGGAGTTATCACACTCCTCAACAACTGGAAGTACTGAAGAGGGCTGGCCCCAAATCCGTGCGGACCTGGCATAATTTCGTGAACTCGCTTCATTCCTCGGGTCACACTCGACTCGTGGGACAGCAACGTGAAGGGTACGAGAGCCACCCTCATCCGTGGAGATCTTCGAAAACTTTCTTGCTTTCTTCTTCGGTGGAGGGGCACTGATCCGGTTCAAAAACTCTTCCATCTCAACCGCTGGATCAATCTCCTCACTCGGGCTTCTTCGCATTCTGTCTCTAAGCCAATCGGGCACCTCATATAGTATATCGAAAGGCCGCTGCTCCTGTGCCTCGACTTCTCTAACCTGTTCCACTTCTTCCTCATTCTGGCGAGGCTCATTGTCCTCGAGTGGCTGAGTGTCACCCGACACTATATCATCATCATCGCCATCATTCATGGCCTCCTCTAACTCCTGCTGAAACCGAGGGTCAGTAATAGTCCTCATCATCCTTCCGCTGATCCCGGCTGGACAACTCCTACTGGTGTACATTGGCATCGCTAATTGACTCCCTCCGTGGAGGCCGAATATCATCCTGTACTACCGGTACCTGATTCACTGCAATTCTCTGATCAGCAAACAAAGACACCTCTTGTATGCTTGGAGAACGTGTATCCAAAGGTGCTGCCACTGTGACTCGTGGAGGCTCTGGCTGAACTAATTCTTTCTTTCTGGACTCTGGTCCTCTTGTGATCTGCTTCTTTCTTCCTGTGGTGGGCGTCCTGTGATCTCCCATCATGTTGTAAGTCAAAGCAATTGACCTACTCTTCAATCTATTTACTTTCCTGTCAACCCATGCCCTGGTGAATGTCATAACCGGGATGGATAGAGTATCTAAATCAGCAACCTCGGGCTCTGACCAATCCACAGGTGGAAGTGGAGTATCTCGAACAGCTGCATAATCTGGATGCACAACATCCATATCCTCATTAACCTGGTCCAGAACTGGAACTACCTCACACTCCCTGATCAGAGTAATCGGCAACCGAGAGAACATTCTCTTCCTTACTTCAATTTCATCAACTGCATCAGCCCAATAATCTTCTATGGTGGCCTTATGTTTGAACTCCTCCGACAGAACCCAATTGATGTTATGGTGCGGGTCATAATGCTGTCGGCTTGTATGATATGAGAAATGATAAAATTGAAGCTCATTCTCAGCTTCTCTAGCCGCCTGTATCGAAGGACACACCTCATCCGAGTTGCCCATCACAATTGGAAACTCTATCCCTCCTTTCTTCTTCTTCTTTTGGATTTTATCAAAGGCTAGCAACTGTCTGGATATCTCTAGCATTATTATTCTATCTGTTGGGTACTTAGGCAGCCTATAAGGATACGAGGAAAAACCTTGCAGCCTAATGTATGAAAATCTCGGAAATTGAATAAACCAGCACCCATACCTTTCAATCAGTTCCTGGGCATCTCTAGAGATTCTGTGATGTAACCTCTCCTGAAGCAGCCTCGTGATGTACATGGTGAATGAATCGTTGACACGCTTGTAGTGGGTTGTACTTGACAGGTGCAACTGTGTACATGCCTCATGGATTTTGAATTGATGAGAGCCGCATCCAACAGGCTCTTTGTAAGAGATCCCCCTGTACCTCGTCATTCGTGCCAACATATAAATAAGGTAGGAGCTCATGTAAAACGTTTTAGTCCTCCTCAAGCTCAGGAGCTGCTCATGTATACTATCGCTGATCATCTCAGCCCAATTGACATAATCCTTGCCTTCTAGCACCAGGTTGATGTAATAAAACATCCAAGGCTCGAAAATGTAGGACTGCGGGCAACCACCAACCCTGCTCAGCAACATGATAAGATCACAGTATTCCTGTTTCAGGTCCTCTGCTATGATCTGCTTTGGCAACTTCGCACGCGATGGCTTAGGAGTGCTCATCCAGTGGGTGTTAATTGTGTCCATGCACCTCTCGAATGTGGAAGCATACATCCACTCAGCCCGTTCTCTGGACTTGTAAATCATGTTCTTGTGCACCGGGATCCCGAAAGCTTCACCAATGGCCGCCGGAGTAAGGTTGACAAGCACTTGGCTATCTGGTGTCGTGATCGACCGGTGTTCCTTCTTCGTGAGTAATTGGCGACTCCATTATCAGTCTCGAACACTCTAATAGTCAAGGCGGAAGTCCGCCAGCCTGCATATAATCCATCGCGAACGATGTTACAGCGGCGGACCGGCCCGGCGACTTCCAATTCCAAATGTACCGTTTTTGAAAGTTTTCCCAGTTGGACAGAGCTCCAAAGTTGGTGTCTCAATAACTTGTCTAAAATGAATTTCTCGACTCGCATGAACGCTTTGCTGAGCTTCTTGATCACGTACCTTGTCTGAGGCACCATTGTCCTTTTCCCTGCTTGGTTCTCTTGCTTCCACCATCCGCAACATAACAAACATTCATCAAGAATTAAATTTAATAAAAATAAGGCATGATAGGGGCTGCCGTCGACTTTAGAAGCTGCAATAACTCTCTTGTTTGCAAACCTTAGCTTCTTCTCTTGAATATATTCGAATTCCGACACTTAGAACGGGTTTCTAAGTGAACTCTGATGATTTTACTTCACTATCAGCAATCAGCAATTTAAACTTCTTAACTTTGCACTTCAAACCAGCAATCAGCAATCTCACATTTTAGCAAGTTCGTACTTTTCACTTCAAGGCGCCCCTTTTATTGGCAACTTCAACTAAGCTTAAACTAATTTCAGATTTCAGCCTCAATACTAGCAAAGCCGTACCTCTTACAAGCACTTCAATCTTCAGCAAATACTTCTATATTTCAGCAATGGCATACCTTTCTCAACTCAGCAAACTCCAGGCGTACCTCTTCTTAGCAACAATTTCAAATTCCCTCCGGCTTCAGCAACTTAAGGCGTCCTTCCTCAACTCAGCAACATTCAAATTCCTTCAAGCTTCAGCAACTCACTGCAATGCTTCACCCTTAGAGCAAGTTCGACTTCCAGCTGTGAAAATGAGTGAAAAACATCTTCATTTTATAGCCGAAACTTGAATTCTAGAAGAAGTTAATTTTAGTTAGTGCCATTAAACTCCACTACTCCACTTCAAGAATTCGAATTTTCCCTCTCTGGTGCTTCTGACACTTGTCTCCAGTCGTCGGGAATATTATTCTTCTAGAAACTTGACTTTGACTGGCGTTTTGGATTTTACTTTCGAAAATTAAATTTAAATTCACCATTTTTGAATCCACCAGCCAGAGCTCTGTCACTTGAATTCGAATTTTTAACTTCATCATCTGCTCTGGAAAATTCATCTTCGAAGAATTTAATCCAAATTATCTAGGCAACTGACTTCAGATTCATTGTTCAAAGAAAATTCATTTTGAAACACATTTTATTCGTTTTTGCCTTAGAAAATTTAAAATTCTCCCTTAGGAAAATTCACAATTTGAGCACTGATTAAATTCTTCATTGAAAGAGTGTCGGCGAAGCTCAGAAGACTTGGAAATCCATTCATCATCACAAATGTTCAGTACCCAGAAGCAAATTTTCTTCGTAACTAATCCATGGGTACCCAACGAACGGGTTCATTTAATTTTTCAATTTTGAACCTTAGAAAAATATATTATTTCCATCATTTAAATTCGTACTTCGCCTGCGATCACTCTGTGTTGCTCTGACTTCTTGAAAAATTTGAATCATCTTGTATTATCATCGTCTCTGACTTCATCACTGGGAAAAGTTGCTCGTGCTTCGGAAAATTTAATCATCTTGGTTCTAGGCGTATTTTCCAAGGAAAAATAATTTTGCCTTAGAAAATATTTAAATCATCTCTTGCATTTTGAGAACTTGCCTTAGAAAAATTTTGAATCATCTGCCAGTGGAAATTTTTTTTTATTTATCAACTTCATTCAGAAGAATTTTATTCATTCCCGGCATGCCTTGTACATTTTATCTTCACTTCACACTTAGGAAATATTTATTCAAAAGCCCAACGCCTAGGCAAATTTTCAACACTTAGAAAATATTTTAACGCCTTCAAGATATTTCTAACACCTTATAACTCCCTTACTCACAGGCGCACACTTCACTTAGCATTTTATTCTCAACACCTTCAAATATTTTCTAACACACACATCACCCTCAACGCCTTAGGAAAAAAAAATCTCCAACACTTATAACCTTAGGCGCATATCACACTTTGAGAGGAAATTCAAAAATCACGCCTAGGGAAGCATCCTCAACACTCTCTACCCTTGGCGCGCCTAATACTTACCATCTTTCACCACGCTTTGGGAAAACTTTCATCCCATTTACCACCCTTAATTACCTTTCACATCCAAACATGGGCGCATTTCCTTATAGGAGGAGGACAAACTTGCCACCACGTCCCCTGTGACCTTTCAACTTCACGTTTTTGTCTTGACATGCACAAGTTTGGGCGCATTTCACCCCTTGAGGAGGACGAATTTCTTTGACCTTGTTGACTTTCTTTCCCCTTGGGCGCATTTTGATGTGTCTAGTGGATGAACTTTTTCCAACGCCTCAAGAGTGACTCTTCAGCTTCCAAATTTCGTCTTCATATGCATGTATTTGGGCGCATTTCACCCCTGCTACAGGATAAGCTTGCAATCTTGGGCGCATTTTGATGCATGAGGAGGATTAACACGTTTGACTTTGCTTTGACCACCTTGTCTTTTGGGCGCATTTCACCCCTGCTACAGGATGGGCACATTTTGGAGGGTGAGGCGGATTTCCATGCCTTAGAAACTTTTTCAACTTTTCCTTCTTCCTTCTTGGGCGCATTTTGACCTGGCAGCAGGATGAAAACGTTTGACCTTGTTGACTTTTCCTGCCTTGGGCGCATTTTGCCCTGTGTGAAGGATAAACTCACACTTAGAAATTTTTCATGCCTCTAGCTGAGATGGGCGCATTTCCCTATGCCTGCTGGACGAGACTTCAGACTTAGACAAATTTTCATCATCTTTGCCAGCTTACGTGCCCTGCTATTTATAGTAAGTTCTCTGAATTTGCGCCTCTGAAGCTCGGATCAACCTGAAATTTCAAACATAGCTTCTTCACAACTTTATCAACTTGTCGACACTGCCACTTTTAGTC
>VDFB02018622.1:0-32349 GCA_007258455.2 Sequoia sempervirens | reverse complement strand
GTACAATGTCTATTATTATGCTTCAATAATATTGGTTATCTGACTATGTATTAATTATTTGTATTAATTGATTGTTGGTTTTGGGTAGTTATAAGCATCGATTGGTTGACGATTTTGTTCTTCCTGGCAACCGTTGGGTCCTTTAAATACATTGTGTATCGTCAAGAAGAGTAGTATGATCTAGTTGGATCAATTCTAATCCTTGGTTGACCATCTCTAGTCTTCTTTTGTAGTAAATTCAAGTGCGAATAAAGATATGTTTTACTTTTGTATCTGCTATCCATTGTCATCTTTGTTATTAATTCATCTATTTAATTTATCAGATAGAGTAGCACACAATGATATTTTCTTCCTTTCCTTTTGTAATATTCTTCTTCCTCTTCACTACTTTCACTTTCGGCCTATGGACATTTAGAAGCAAAATGACCTATTCTACCACAATTGGAACACTTAAGAGTAGACTTACCTTTATGCTTGTCGAATCCTTTCTTGTGCTTTCTTACAAAGTGTGTTTTTTCATCACTTGAACTTTCACTCAATATATGTCCTTTATTATTCATCTTCTTGGATGCTTTGAAGGTGGCTTCTCGTTTTGACGGCTTCTCTGTCCTCATTTTGTATGTCGTGAGGATCCTATGCAACTCATTCATCCTCAAAGTGCCTAGATCCTTCATTTCCTCGATGGCAAAAGCTTTCGCATCAAATCTCATGGCGAGAGATCTTAAAACCTCTTGCACAATTATTGTATCCTCAACATTTCCTCCAAGACCACAGATAGTTTTGACGATTTCATCCACACGAAGCAGGTAGGCAGCAATATCTTCTTTGTCCTTCATTTTCAAACTCTCAAATTGTCTCCTGTGGGTTTGAAGCTTGGCCTTCTTCACCTTGTTGTCATCTTCATATATATTTTTCAACTCGTGCCACATATCCTTAGCTGATTTGCAGTGCATTTCATTTGGGATAATCCACACAAGATTGCATTTTTGTCTTTGGCATTGTTCTCGCTTGCCTTCTTTTTGGTTTGATCAGTTAATGGGGTTGTAGGAGGTGTATAACCATCTTCAATGGATCTCCAAATATCATACCCAAGAGCATTCAAGTAAGTCTCCATCCTTATGCTCCAAAAAGCACAATTCGATCCATCAAATAGTGGTGCCCTATTTATTTTTTATTTTTTTTAGTGGTGCCCTATTTGAGGAGAATCCATATCCTTCAGCCATGTGTGCCACAAAAATCTACCTTCAAGCGGTTAGGCTAACTCTGAAGGAACCCACTCTGATACCAATTGATGAAACATACTTATATTGAGAGGGAGGGTGAATCAGTATAGATCAAAACTTTACTCCCTCTCAACTTAATCAAGCATAGTAATATTATTTCAAGCCCTAATTATTCATAGCAATATTATTCATTCAAGATGTAGCAATTAAGAACATGCACAAGAGACAATTTTACGTGGAAACCCTTACGGGAGAAGACCATGGCAAAATCTTGCTTGTATAAATCTTCTTACAAAAATTCGTAGGCACCAACCCATTGGAAACTCCAATCCCCACCACTAAGCACCCACTCAGCAAGATACTCCAATCTCTTCAAATAAGAGGCTCCAACTCACAATCTCCTCAAGTTTGAGGATCCAACCTACACAAGAACATTATGATAAGTTAACTTGCAACTTCTTAGCTCTATTTGTTTGTTAAATGTTAAATGTTGGATGCGAAAGATTGATAAAAACAATCCATTGCATTCAAAGTAAGTTGCCTCCTCAACATTGTACATTTTCAAAGGGTCTTCATTTACACTTCTTCATCATCAAAATGAGGCACTCTCCCAGCCCTTGGTACATACCATTTGGGATTTAGAGCATAAACTACCATATGAAGCAAGGTGTTCATAATGTTCCATCTGCATGTCTCAATGGACCTAATATGCTCCCTATATAATTTCAAATTAGGATCCCCAATATGAATTTCTTGCTTCATCTACCCAAGCATGTTGTCAAATGTCTCGTGCGTTTCTCCAAGTATATGAGAATCTATATCACCACATATAATGACCTAAACAATAAGTGAAATGAAGGAGCAAACATATTTGCTAACAGTTTTTTTTTTTAAGACTTGAATGACAAAGAGCAAATGCTAATGCAAAAAATGAAAATAATTTACAATTTACAAATATTAATAAATTAAAAATTTAATAACTTAATAAATAAATCATAAATCTCTTACCTCATAGTGGACCACCAATCCTCGTCAAAGATCTTTTGATTCACACGTTTTCCTTCAATTGTATTTACTTTTGGCCATTTACCATTAACCATCATTAATTGTAAAGGCTTCTACAACTCAAGCATCCTCTCTAACAAAATAAAATAGCTAGCATTTCTAGTTTCCACAAGTTTGAAGAATTCCTTCCTCAAAAATGTCCTAAAGAGAGCTAGTGAGGTGTGTTGGTTGCAAATAAACATCTATATATTTCTCGTTTTTGCCACCATGCCCTTCACCCAATCAATCTTCCATATCTTTCAATGCACTATTCAACACATGAAAAAAACATAGGTAAAAAAAATTGCTTGTAAGCACCCCCCACCATCATGTGAGAAAACTTACACAAACATACTAAATCAGTCACCATCTAAATGTTGGAATCAATATTAAATCAATAGTTTAGTATGGATTAGATTTAATAATAAATAATAAATTTACATGCTATTGATAATTTATAGGTTAGATAATAGTTAAATAATAAATAATTGTTAGATAATAAATTATTATTTTATAGTGCAGCAATGGTTTAATCTGTGTTTGCTCTTACCATTTTAATATGGTATCAAAGCAATATGATCTTGTGCTCTATGAAGCCATTCCTCATTTCAAACTGTTACCAATCTCATTCTAAACTTGCAGAGGTATGAGCAAACTACTGTATTGGGTGTTCAAATCTGTAATGCCCCCCGATCACAGCCTTCACAGAAATTAATAACTAAGGAGATCGCAGCCTATAACATAAATTAAAAGGTAATTGCTGACCAAGGGGATATTAAAAGAAATATTGAATGTAACGATCCCATAAGGTAGCAGACTTTTATTAAACCCCTAAAGGCAACAATCATTGCATTAACAATTATTAAAGAAGTCAACACAGAGGCAGCACTTGGATTATGGAGGGGTGCATCTTTGTAAGGGGTGCAATAATTATAAAATTTGTGACTATTCACCCCACTATGGAGGATATATAAAGGAGGTCGAATCATTTGGTGAGACATCAATGAAGTGAATGTGATTTGGAAAAAAGGAAAAATAAGAAAGTGGAATATGAAATATCTATTAAAATAAATATGGTTTGCAGCAAGAATATTATTCGTAAATAA
Source organism: Sequoia sempervirens (assembly GCA_007258455.2). Taxonomy (NCBI): domain Eukaryota; kingdom Viridiplantae; phylum Streptophyta; class Pinopsida; order Cupressales; family Cupressaceae; genus Sequoia; species Sequoia sempervirens. The sequence continues at coordinate 28,976 of VDFB02018622.1, read as the reverse complement.
GTTGTAGAATATAAATAAAGGAATAACTATATATATGTATGTATTAATTATAATTGCCAATCAATCAATGAATTGGAGATCAATCAAGGAGCAGATAGGAAAAAAGGAAAATAAGGATTGGAACGTTATTGGAAATAAATATTATTTACTAGCAAGAGGATTATTGTAAGTCTTTAATTTAATATATATATATATATATATATATATATACACACACACACGATTATGCAATAATGATGCTTGTAGCAATTATTGATCCTTATAAGTAATTATGATTCTTCCATTATTATAAATATGGATAATAGATTCTTATAATAATCTATTTTGTATTTAGAGAAGTGATTGCAAAACAGGAAGGTAGATTAACCTTTCGACTTCACGAGAGGTGAAGGCCCGATAGACCCGCTATCAAGTATGCCACCCCCGAGATGGAGTGCTCGTGGGCCGGGAGTCAAATGTGCACTCCCGGGCTTGGTGGAAGGGAGGTAGTCTTCACACTCTTATCAAGCACGCCACCCCGAGATGTAGTGCTCATGAGCTGGGAGGCGACTGAGTGCTCTTGGGCTTGATCAAGGAGGATGGAGCGCCTCCAAGGTGGACTAAGGGATGGAAGGGCGGCCCACCTTCCATGCTTTCACAGTACAAGGGCGACAAACCTTGAGACTATGGTTTGCAAGCATTTCAACGAATTCCTAATAAGATTATTATGGGAATCCACATTGGAATGGCTATTGCCTTAATTTGTTTTGATGTGAATAATGTACATGGGTATCATGATGTTTACTAATGATTAGTGATAAATATATGCTATCATGGCTTATGATCTAATATCAATTTCTAGTGACTAGTATTGTGTGCAGGACCTAAACTGTTGTTCATGCGAGATGAGCCCTGCTGGCTCTCCGCTCAAAACCCCCAAATTCTTAAGTCTTTAATTGTTTTTTTAGTTTTTTAAAGAAATCTTAATAGACAGAAGAGAAGGGGCGCATCATATTTTTGCTCATAAAAGACAAATTTAAACTTATTCCTTCAAATTGAAAGTACAGAATGTATTATCTAACACCAACAGATAGATTAAGAACGATAAACATACCAATCAGGCTCCAGATTATTTAAATAAGAAACTGGCCAGGTCTACAGCTGGAAATGGTGAAAACAGGCATAAATGCACGCCAAAACTCCAGACAAGGTTTCTCCAGCTCAGAAACTGGTCACAAAGCTCTGAATACACTAGCCGCCAAAGATAGATGCTAAAGCCCTCTCAAAAAGAAGGCGTTTCTCCCTTTCAATTCACACGCCTTTCTCAAGGCACACAAACCAAAGCAGCCGTACGGCCATGAACAAGAAGGAAATGAATCTCTGGAAGAAGAATCCCTGAAGCAAGAAGTACGCCACCAAGAACCCCTGAGTTATTATCAAGCACAAATAACTGCATAAATAAAGCTCTGTCTGCAAACTGTAGAACTTCTGTGTGAAGCCCTCAACCGTACGGATTCAGCTGATCTCTCACAGCCTCAAACGTACTCAACACTGAAGAGTTTTCCGTTCTCCAATGGACACAATGATCAAACCCTGCTCTCAGGAGAATGCTCAGAGAAAAGATGCACAAGGCAATTCGAAATAATCAAAAGGTGAGTTTCTATTGCCAGGAAAAGCCTTTATATCAAATGGCACGCATTTCAAGAAATGTACGGCCTTTCTCATCATTAAAATATTTCAATATTTTAATATATTCCCTTTCAATAGTTTGAGCGCACTTTTTTATAATATTTAAAGTGATTAAAATATTATAATCCCCCTTTTTGACATTTAAGTGATAAAATATTAATAAAGTCAATGTGACTATAAAAATGGCGTTTTAAGTTAATAAATTAACTTAATCACTTAAAATCCCGTAACATGCTCAAAACTCAGGATAATCTCGTGCCGTCAGAAGCGATGAACTCCTGGAATGCCAACGCTCACTGAGATCTAAACACTGTCCACTGAAAACACGAACAAACAAACTCTCCAAAAAGCACCACACCGACTTCTATCAACCGCTGTAGCCCACAAGGGTCCAATAAAGGGCTAACGCCCGGCTCCTCGGAGAACCGCCTAGCGAGGGGACATCGCCAGCCATATTTATAAAGGGCATTTCAATTGATAAGTAAACTTACAATCTTAAATGCATTAAATTTCTTATTCTGGATTCTAATTGTGCTTTTAGGGCAAAATCTAGGAATATCCCAAGCAGGGACAGTACAAAATCATAGCTGGGTATTCAAATTGTTCATTTTAGAATCACGTTTTTTGTAACAGTTTAATACAGTCTCAATAAAACCACAATATGTTTTTCATTTTACAACGAAATTTACAAATTCATGATGTTTTGGAAAGCTAATTAGAAGGAGAATAAAACCCAAAAATGTTTTGATGCTTCTATTAATATATAATGAGCAGTTTGATGCAGAAAATAAAGCAACAAAAAAGTGACGTGATCATTATTGCTGGATGTTGAAATTGCATTGCTGGCCATTTGGTATTTCTTTTGTTGTTGATATCAGTTTGGGCTATTTTTCTATACAAAACTATATTGGTGATTCACTGATGTAGAAGATGGAGTCTGAAAAAGAGTTTTGTGTTAATGATCAATTGGATGTCATAGCCATCGAAGAAGACTGCATTGTGTCCTCCTTTATTGCAGTCCATAGTCTAAAATCCTAACGTGCTGTGTTTGTTTTTCAACTTGCTGTTGCTGATTCTCACCATGCAATGGTCTAAATTCTTGCATGAAGATTAATATAAAAGGCAGTGAGCTTACTTTGGTACATTTGTGGTGACCTGGATCAGTAGGCAATGGTATTTAACTTCATTGGTGAGTTTGTTGTGCAAAAGAGAAGGTGCGTACTTGATAGCATTTACTTTGGAAGAAATTAACCATGCTAAGATTTGATTAATGCAAAAGCCCACAAGAATTCTAATTACTTATCTTTGATAGGGCATTAAAAAATGTGAAAGATAAATGAACCAATATGGTGTATGGAGCAACTTGTTGAATTGATTTGAAATTAGTTGTAAGGTCACCTGTTCCAGATTGGAAATGTTGTATGCAAGTCTTACAGTGCATTTATTTTGGAAAGTGTGAAGTTTATAAGAGTAGAGATATTTAATCTCGAGTTAAAGGGTGCATAATGACTTAGAAACTGATACTCAAATTTTCACTTTTGCATATGGCCACATATTACATGACTACTTCACATGATGTTTGTGTTTTTGAAGCCATCCATGCTACACCTAATAGAGATTTCAGACTAAAATGTTCACGCTATTGGAGAGTCTAATGCGACATCAAATGGATAAAGTATAACAGGGTCACATTGGAGGTTGGAGGATTTTTATCATCTCGAGCTAGCTTCTCACTTAGAGATGATACATTGCATGAGAAGCACCAATTGAGATGCCGAAGGATAATATGTCAAGTAAGGAATATCTATCAGACAAAGAATGATAGACTACGACATTACCGTAACTTGGTATGGGAGAATATTCAAGATTTTGATGCTTTCAGCATCTCAGTTGTTCCAAGAGAATTTAATGATAGAGCAGATTCTCTTGCTGTTTCAACAACTCTCCTTATTCCTCATCTTGATTTTAATCAAGATAAATATATTGTTGAAATAATCTGCAGACCTAGCATTCTAGATAATTGGGACCATTGGCAGATTTTCAATGATGATAAACAGATTATTAACTTTTTACAAGTTGATGATGGTTTTAATAATCTGTATTTTGAAGGTAGCAATTCTTCTCCTTCCTCAGATTCTATGTTAGATACTTGGTCTGAATCAGATGGAGAAATTCTGCAGTTAAAGGGGAATAAAATTCCCAAGGGACTGGTATCTTTGGAAAAGCTTTTTGATAAGCATGATCGATATATCAAAAAGCAGCAACAAGTGAATTCAGATTCTCCTACAGGGTATGACAAGTACAACATTGGGTCTGAAGATGATCCCAAAATGGTTAACATTGGTAATAATTGCACTCCAGAAGAGAGAAATCAGATTATTCAATTGTTACAGCAGTACAGAGATGTGCTAGCTTATTCTTATGATGATCTGAAATCCTTTCAGTCAGGAGAAGTTCAGCATGAAATCCCTTTGAAAAGTGATGCAGCTCCCTTTAAACAAAAGCAGCACCAGTATAATCCCAAAATTTCTGGCACTATCTATTCAGAAATCTAGAAGATGCTAGACGCACGAATTATTTTTCCCATTCATCATTCAACTTGGGTAGCCAATATAGTTCCAGTACGCAAGAAGAATGGAGAGATTCGCATTTGTGTGGATTTTCGGAATCTTAATCAACAGTCACTGAAGGATAATTATCCTTTTCCTATAATGGATCAAGTGCTCCAGACAGTGACAGGTGCTCAAATGATGTCTATGCTGGACGGATTTTCAGGTTTCAACCAGATTGAGGTAAGTGAAGCAGACAGACATAAAACTGCTTTTACTACTCCATGGGGTACTTTTGCATATCGTAGAATGCCTTTTGGATTAATTAATGCAGGGGCAACCTTTCAAAGAGCAATGGATTTAACTTTCCGTGGTATCTTAGGAAGGTATATTGTGGTGTGTTTGGATGATCTCACCGTCTTCTCAAAAGATCGTGAGAATCATTTATTTCATTTACAAGATGTGCTGGAGAGATGTCGCAAACATGGTGTTTCTCTTAATCCCAAGAAGTCTATCTTTGGGGTTACTGAGGGTAAACTTTTGGGACATGTGGTATCAAACGAAGGAATCAAGATTGATCCTGAGAGGGTAAAGTCTATTCAAAATCTGCCTTTGCCATCTAGTAAGACAGCTGTTCATTCTTTCTTTGGCAAAGTGAATTTCTTAAGGAGATTCGTCCCAGATTTTGCTGAGAAAACACGTCACATCATTGATATGATGAAAGGGAAAGCTGTTTTTCGTTGGAATGATGAAGGTAAAGCTGCTTTTGCTGAAATCAAAGATGCAATTGCTCACGCTCCGGTGCTGGTTAGTCCAGATTACACTAAAGATTTTATTATGTACAGTTATGCTTTAGAGCATACCATGTCTGCTATTCTGATGCAGCAAAACTCAGAAGGGATTGAGTCTCCCATTGCCTTCATGAGTTGTCCGTTAAAGCTTCATGAGCTCAAATATTCTACAGTTGAGAAGAATGCTTTTGCTGTTGTAAAGGCAGTCAAGTATTTCAGGTTCTATATTCTTAATTCTCATACAATAGTATTAGTTCCGGATACAGCTGTCAAATCCATTTTGACACAGCAAGATTTTGGTACAAAAAGAGGAAATTGGGTGGCTAAAATCCAAGAGTATGATTTAGAAATAAAACCTACCAAGCTTGTTCGTGGTAGAGGTTTATGTCAGCTGATGGCCGAAAGCAGTTCTGAAGAAAGTGAAGAAGAGACTTATGAAGACCTTCCTAAAGTCTTGTTTGTCAGCACTACTGATGAGTGGTATTCAAATATTGCCTATTTTCTGACTTATGGTGAATGCCCAGCTCATTTCTCTTTCAAAGAAAAAAGAAATTTGAAACTTAAGGCTGCAAACTACGTTCTTTGGTATAATGGTTTGTATAAAAGGACTCTTGATGGTAACTTTCAGCGTTGTGTTGATAAGGCACAGCAAGACAGGTTGCTTGAATCTTTTCATAATTTGGCATGTGGTGGCCATTTTTCTCCATCAATAATTGCTCACAAGATCTTGAGGGCTAGGTATTATTGGCCTATGCTTTTTCAAGATACATATAAATGGGTACGTAAATGTACATAATGCCAGCAATTTGTTGGTAAGCAAAAAATGATGGCGCAGCCATTAAAACCAGTTGTGATAGAAGAACCTTTCAGGCAGTGGGGAATCAATTTCATTGGCGTCATTAACCCTCATTCAAGTGCTGGACATACCTTTGTTCTTGCTGCAACAGATTATTTCACCAAGTGGGTAGAGGCTATTCCTATGAAACATGCTACTTCTGAGGTAGTGTGTAGATTTTTGAAAGAAAATATCATATCAAGATTTGGTGTTCCTTATAAGGTGGTGACAGATAATGCATCTTCCTTCTCATCTTATGAGGTAACCCAATTCTGTTTTGATTATAGTATAATATTGGCTCACTCATCTGATTATTACCCTCAAGGTAATGGTCAAGCTGAATCGAGTAACAAAAATCTGATTACTATTATCCGGAAGCTTGTTGATGAAAATCAAAGATCATGGCATAAAGTGTTGTATGATGCTTTATGGGCTGATCGCATTACACCTAAAAGAGCCATTGGCATGTCTCCATTTCAGTTGCTCTATGGAGTAAATGCAGAAATTCCTATTACATTGGAACTTCCAGCCCTCAAGTTGATCAAAGCTGTAGAAGATGCTACATTTGAAAGTTCTCTTGATAAGCGAATAATGTTTCTCTCTCAATTAGAGGAACAAAGATCACAAGTAGTGGATCGTATCAACGACCATCAGAAGCAAGTTAAAGCTCTCTTCGACAAAAAAGCAAAGCAGAAGGTCTTCCAAGTTGGTGATCACGTCTTGCTTTGGGATAAGAGGAGGGAACCAAAAGGAATGCATGGGAAATTTGATTCTCTTTGGCGTGGTCCTTTTGTCATCCATCAAGTAATTGGTGAGAATAGCTTCCTACTGGCGTATCAAGATGGCACTCCGTTCCCACTTCCTTACAGTGGGCAACATCTAAAACACTACTTTCAGTAGAGTTTTAGGTTAGTTTCTGTATATAAAGTTTTAGTCTTTTTGTCTTTTAGTCTTTTAAATTTTTAGTCTTTTTAATCTTTTGAGTCTTTTCTTTTTGCGTTTTATTTAATAACTCCGTAGCCCAATGAATCCTAAGGCACTTCCAGATTCTGGATTCTACTACCTTCGTCTTCGAAGGCAGTTCCCCAGTCGGAGCCAGCTGTTATCCCAAATTTTTGACTCGTTTTAAAATTTGGATAACCAATCAAAATTTTCATAAAACTTGAGATTTTTCTTCTCTAAGGCACGTATTACGAGGCGCAAAGAGTGGCAAATCTCTGTTTTAGGTTGATTAACCTTTGGGCTACTCTTTTTCCCTCTTTCGTTTCCGTTTTCGTTAATTTCTGAGCTATTTTTAGTGTCTTTTTGACCAATTTCGGGTTTTTGGAGCAATTCAGCAGATAGGGAAATTTAGACTCAAAGGCAAAATTGCTAAAGTGTTTAAAAATCCCGAATTTGCTTAAGTTATTGAAAAACCCGAATTTGTTAAGTCTTTATATTTTTGACAAAAAGCAAAATTGTCATAAGGCTTTTAAAACCCGAATTGCTTTATTTAAATTTGCTATTTGATCAAAAAGGTCCGACTTCATTTAAAACAGTTGTAAAAACTTCAAAAAAGTGCGAATGAAATTGTTAAGTCATTCAAGAAACCCGAATTTGTTGTGTTGGTTCTTTTAAACCCGGATTTTAGTTTTTATTGACATTTTCATGTTGCAAAAGACTTCGAAAAACCCGATGCTATTCAGATTCGAGCTAGTTGAATCCTTGTTTGTTTTCACTTCCCTGATTCAAGGAGATTTCATCGACCTCACGCTTAAAGTTCGATTTTCTCGCAGAATAATTATCGCTTATTTGATCGGGCCGAGCGATTTCTTATTTTAACAACTCGCTTGAGAGCGCCGGATTAATTTTTTAACGTTTATTTAACGCTATTATCTTTAGGGATGAGCCGAATTTTAATTGTCGGAGAACAACGAAAGCGGATGATGATGATGAAAGTTCCGTTTTTACTTAATGGGATTGCGCGACTATCCATGAGGTTATAAACATTTTCCGAATACAGGCGATGATCCTCACGACATGACACACAGATTTATTCTTCTTACATCCTTTAATTTCTTTATTCTCCATTATTTTCATTTTATACCGCTTTTCATCACGCGACTTTATTCAATGTATTTTCCATCTATGATCCTTTATACCTCACCATTCTTCGTTTTCATCTCACCTGGAATTTCGGCTTTCATCTCTTATATTTCATATATACTCCATTCTCAAACCTTCATACATAATGCATTTTTCCATTTTTAAAAATGCTTCATGTGATGAAAACGCATTTTTCATTTTACCATCCATTTCCAGCAATAAACTTTCATATACCATATTCGTTTCTACCATTTTCATCCATTCACTTCAAACATCCATTATCATTTTCCACAAGAATAAATTTTTAGCTTTCATTCACATTTCGGGTTTTGAAAACCAAAATGCAATTTCGGGATTTACAGTTGAAATTACAATTTTTTGAAATTGCAAAATTGAAAAATTGTTAAACTTCCAAAAAATCCCGACTGCCTTTGTAAAAATTGCTAAAGCTCTTTAAAATCCCGAAATTACAAAAAGCAGAAATTGCTAAAGCATCAAAAAGTTCCGAAATTGTTGAAAGCATACAAAAACCCGAAATACCTTAAAAAGCACAAAAGTTGACCTTTTTGGACGAAATTCCAAATCCAAGCCAAAAATCTCTTTGTCTTGCTGCTGTTTCAAGAAGACAACTCGTTATTTTTGACTGCCACCATTCTGCCATTATTCCATCAATTTCGAATTCACGTTCAACACCCGCCTTCCATTATTCTTCCAAAGACCATTTCATTGTCTTAGGGTTTGAGTTTCACCATGTCCACTCATGTTGATGCTGATGATGTTCTCGACCTGTTTTCACCGCCAGCCTTGCAGTATCTTTGTTCAATGACGCATTTGTTCAACTTCCTCCTAAAAGCAAAAAAGATGAAATATAAGTTTGATAAATATCGAATGAGATTCGCCTCACGTCAAGCTCAATATCGAAGAGATCAAGGACACGTAGTAGGGACATATTGATATGTTCGAAGTTTCTTTTTGGGAGAGCCGAATTCCACTTTCCGGACATGCAAAAATTGCTAAGGAGTCATATTATCTACATCCGGGTGTCCTTCTTTTCCTGTTGCCCTAGAACTGCACTGGCCCTTACGTGCAGCAGACTTTGATATAGAGAATCCGTGAATACCCAAGCACGATGATGGCAAATACATATTATCAGACTTGATGCTGAAACAATCAACAGAGTTTTCAGAGTCCCTGATGCAACTACATATTCAGAGATTTCATTGAAGAGTGCTCACAGACATTTTGAGCAGAAAAAGAGTGATTGTATTAAACATATCAATTCTTAAGCCACAAACCACGCCTTGTGCCTTCACCCGTAGATACCCGCTGTGGTCGTAGGACCATTCTCAAGAAAATTAATGATATGATCACTCTTCTGAGCAGAATAGCAGGGTTGAAGGTTTCTAATGTGTTTGAAAACTGGATGTATAAGTTCATGGTGGTTGTTAGAAAAGCACAACACCCAATATTCTGGGGAGAAATAATTAGTGACTGTTTGTGTGAACAACTTGCACAGGTTCCTACCACCCTTACCTTCTATATGAATTCATATTTGGTTTATATAGCAGCTTCCTTGAGGCATTTTCCAGGCCTATCTCCTGAAGGTGATAGATCCTTGGTGCCTGTATGGAAATATTATGACCAGCTGACTTTTATTCCAAGTCGAGCGCATTATAGAAGGGTTCAAGATGCCTTCTTTGGTTATTTTATGTGTTTGTTTGACAAAGAACTAGCAAACAACAGGGTATCTGAGGCAGCTTGGAATAAAGTAAATCAATATGGCTGCTTATTTCTTCAATTTCCTACCTTCACTTATATGAGAGTTGGATGCTTTGAAGACCAACCTTATATGCTTCCAAGATATCCGACTGATAAGATCATTCTGATGGAGCTGGGAAGACAGTTGATGGCAGTTCATTCACGTCAAGCTACGCAACATAAGTCTGGAATTGGTATTTCTTCACATAATCCATTGGTAATCGACAGGTATTCTCTAACAACTTCTTCAAGAGCCAAAGCAATGGAGACTGAACTTCAGGAGATAACATTGAAGAGATTCCAAGCTAGAGTGGATTTTGATTACAGAAGGATGAAAGATAAAATAAAAAGAGCCTTCACTCATGTTCACCGCATTGAAGACATTTGGGTAGATCTCCGAACAAAAAAGGATATATACAAAATGGATTATTGCAGGCTTACTTTGGAGCAAATTATTGATCTAAATCTGACTTTAATTCCAGAAGGTGTAATTGATGATAGGCAGATTTTGGATCCTGAATACAAAGAACAAGGAGTTGCTAATGCCCCTATTCCTGCAATCCAGTGGTCTCAAAAGGAATCCGTCTCTATCTTTGATAGATTTCAATCAGTCTTGGCAAACACCAACTCTTGGCTCAAAAGCATAGGCGTCAAAACTATCAAAATCAAAGTTAGAGCTGAAGATGATCCAGCTGGTCCTAGGGGATTGAAATCAGAAATTAGAGAACAATCAAAAGAAGGAGCTTCCTCTTTAGGTACCAGAATTAAGCTGAAGGTAAGCAGAGCTGCAGAACAACCATTGGAAAGGGAAACATCAAAGGGAAAGGAAGTCAATGAAATGCAGATTCAAGTTTTGGATCAGCAAGAAGAAGACGGGGTTCTTGAGACCTCTACTATTCTAAGTGAAATAATTCCTCACATTGAAGCTCCAATACCAGAATCAGCCATATCTCCTATGTCTCCTATCGACAGTGATGTTGATTCCTTTTCCACCGTATTTGTTCCTTCTATCCCACCTCAAGAAACTAATCATCAGCCTTCATCAGTAATGAATACTCCCATAAGAAGCTTGCCCGATAACTTCAAGAGTATTTTTGACATAAATCCAATCCTTCCAGCCATGTCAGAAATAACTTTTCCAGAAATAGATACATCTGTAACAAGTTTTGATTCCTTCATGGCCAATCCTAGTTGTAGTTTGTCTTCTAAACAAAACATTGTTGCTGTACAAACCGAGGCACCTTCTAGAATTTCTATTGTATCACAAACTGAGGCTATTTCTACAGAGACTACAGTTGCTATTTCAGATGTGACAACTTTGGATCTTCCTCCATGGTTGAATTCAGTTGCTCCCAAAAGCAAGAAACAAGCAGTGTCTCCTGATATTTTTGATTTTCAAAAATCGAAGAAATCAAAACCGATGGTTGCAAAGAAAGCTAAAACAGTCTCACAAGTTTTTGTTGACAGCAATAGAATGAAATATGCTGAGATTGCAGAGCCTCTTGTTGACAAACCACATGAAGAAATGCAGGTATCTGATTACAGGTTCACAAGAGTGGAATTGGGCAAGCAAACTCATGCCAATATGATGCAGGATGCTCAAAGTTTAGTGACGATTTTGACACAAAGCTATAATGAGCTTTTAGCTAAAAAGGAAAAGCTCAAAGAAGACAATGCTCAGCTGGTTTCAGTCATTCAAAGGATTACAGGATCATCAGAGGCAGTTGATTCTCTATCTACAGCCCCTCCAAATGAATCAGTTAGACAATTAGAAAGAATTGCGCAAAAGGCTAAAGCAATTGATTCATGGATAACTCAGCTAATTGAGCAAAGCATTCCAATGATTGAGAAGACGTTGCAAGTTTTCAAGAATGTCAGAATAGCAAAGATAAAGCTGAATCAGACTTTGGAAGCCTTCAAACAAACTTTGGAATCACTTGAGAAGGATTTAAAAATATGGCATGAGATAGATCAAGTTAAGTTACAAATTCTATGCAACAACTCAATCTTGCCAAATAGAGAGAAGTACATAGAATTTGAGGAACTTATGACAAATAGATCATTGGTCATTCAAGATCTTATTAAAGATATCCAGGCCACTTTAGAAATGAATGATGAAGTTCAGCAGGATATTCTTTCAAGTTTTGAGAAGATGTCTTGTACGGTTTTAAATCAAGAAGATGAATTACTTGCAGCTGATTCAGTTATTTCCGAAATGGCAGCCAATCTTCGTCAACAAATGGAATCAGAGCAGTTTTCTATGGATTCAATTCAAAAGCTTGTCAATCATCAGACAATCCTTGAGAAAATGCAAACTACTTATGAGGAGCATAGACTAGCAACAATCAGATACTTTGATGTAATCTTGAAGACAGTTGCAGTGGCCAAGAACACGTTGGGTCCAGATCCGAATGAGTTGCAGACCATCATCAGCAAATTCTTATCTTTCAAAGATAGGAATGAAACAGATTGAAATTTTAGATTGTTTTATGTATTTTTACTTTCGACAAAATATATGTAAAAACAAATTTTGCAATTGCAAGTGTTCTTTCCTTGCAATTTTCGAAAATGTAATTACATGTAAAATCTTACAAGACAAATCACAATTTGGATTGTAATTTTGAATAAGTCAATTGCAATTAGTTATCGGTTGAGAGATTTTCTCAAGTTTGTTGAGATCCTCCCACCTTTTTCTCCAGACCTTCCTCCTATAAATACCTGAGGGGTCTATTGTAATAGATATCTTTTTAGCAAGCAAGAAAACTCTGCAGAATTTTGTACTCATAAAGTCTTTGAGCTTTATAGTGGAATATTGTGAATTTTCAAGTAATATCAAGAAGCTGGAATTTCAGACTTTGAGCTGAATTCTTGTTTTGCATCCTAAATGTTCTTATGTCATTTTGGATCATTATTATTTTGTGATTACTTGAGAATTGTTGAAGATTGCTGAAGAGAGATTCGATTTAAATATTTGCAGACTTTGTGCTGTAAATGTGAGAATTGAATTCATAGTTAGTGTTAGAAATTGAGAATAATTGCAAGTCTTTGTGCTAGTATTAACTCTCATCTAGAATAGTTAATAGATACTTCATAGTTACAGATTTTACGTTGTTTTATGTTGTATATTTCCATAAAGTAATCGTTCTAAAAAAGGTTGATAGGATTTCATTCTTCAAGACTTTGTGCTTATTGAATTGTTTTCCCGTCCCGGAGGAAATAACGGAAGTCTTTGCACTTTTAGGAAACTTTATCTCCTCTTTCTTTATTCCATTGCATAGTTACTGTACTAAAGTTTTATCAACATATACCGTTTCTTTTCTTTGAAGAGAAGAGAATATAATCTTTCCTGAAATAAGAGGAACGATTGCTACCCTATCCATTTAGTTTTATTTAGTTAAAGGGGGAGCCTTCCCTTAATTAGGAGAGTTCAAACTCACGTGCTGTGGTTGAAATCACCATTTTGTACACTTTCACGAGAATACAAAATTTCCAACCAACAAATCTTTAAGTGTTATTTAGTTTTTTAGAGAAGATTTAATTGATAGAAGAGAAGGGGCGCAACATATTTAAGCTTGTAAACTGGAATACAAAGCAATTTCTCACAGAATTGAAATGCAAAAGTTGTTATTATATTGAAACAATGAGATCATGAATAACAAACATACCAAAAAGTCTCCAGTTATTTTATTTAAAACAGTAGCCAGCTCGCCAGCCAAGAATGCTGAGAAACTGACAAATAAGGACGCCAAGCCTCCAGATCTGAGTTCTCCTGCCTCGAAACTGGATACAATACTCTGAAAATGCTGGACGCCAATGATGGAAGACCAAAAGCAAACAAAAGGGAGGCGTTTCAGCCTAACCCTTCACACGCCTCTCTAAAGGCACAAATCCCAAGGTAGGCCGTACGGCCAAGGAAATGATAGAAAGAATCTCTGCCGGAAGCCTCTGACTCTGAAGAAGGATGCGCCACCAGGAAGAAACCCTCATTTATTGCAAACAACAAGAAATCTCAATATATATAATCTCTGTCTGAATCTGTAGAACCTCTGAATGAAGCTCTCAACATGCACTGATTCGATTGATCTTCCACAATCTCAAGAGTGCTCACACTGAAGCGGTAACGTTCTTCAATGGCAGTTTGTTCAAACCCTGATCACAGGAGAATGCACAGGAAATAGCACAAGGCAAAGTCAAAATATCAAAAGGTGAGTTTCTCATTGCCAAAGATTGCTTTATACCCAAATGGCACGCATTTCCAAGAAGATACGCCCTTTTGCAATCATTTAAATCTTTTAATATTTTATTAAGTCCTTTTCAATAGTCAAGACTTAATACTTGAGCGCACATTAATATTTTAAGTCGTTAAAAATATTAAATCACCTTTTAGAATATTTTAAGTGATATAAAAATGTATTAAAGTCGATGTGACTTTAATAAAAGGCATTAAGTTAAATAATTAACTCAATCACTTAAAAATTCATAACTCGCTCAAAACTCAGAATATTCCTGTGCCGTCAGAAGCTGTGGACTCCTGAAATGCCAACCACTGTGAACCGGGCCACCGGGCTCAAAAACCGTAATCATCAAATTTAAAGTACCACCTAATCTTCAACCAATCCAGCCCACAAGGGTCCACAATGGGCTAACACTAATCGCTCCCCGAACCGTTTCAGCCAGGGGACATCACACTTTAATCTGAGTTTTCCCTTTTCATAAAACTAAAACATATTAGTTTATTTTTGTTTGATAACTTCTTTATTAAATCTGTGTGAAGGAATATCTCTCAAACAAATCAACTAAGACGCATCCTTCAGATTTTACAATGAATGATCATGCACCATACCATGAAGACCAAATCATCCCAAACCGGTTCATAACAAAAAACCACGTCTCCTTTAATTCGCATCTATTCAGGAGATCCTTTGAAAGGCGTTCTTACTCATCATTCGCATCTCTTCATAAGACTGAATTAGTCGACTCTTTACATTAGACATTTTTAGTTTGTTTTCAATTATCAAATCGTGCCTTTTCAGATTTTAACTTTGTCCCTTCATGAAAAGATGTGACTGCTTCAACATGATTCGTTCCTAATTTGTTTGTCTTTTGTTCATTAACATTGAATGATAACTTCTTCATAAAATAATCTTCTTAATAAAATCTGGAGATTATTTTCTTTAAAAGTCTGCTTATCCTTAATACAGATCGAACTATTATGGAGGACAAATCTGATTATACTCTGTCTAATCCGTTTAAGCAAGATCTGAGTGTTCATATCTGATTCATAAACTAATTGAGCCATTGATCTGAGTTCACTCTTTTTAGGCGCACATTCTGAACATTATCTTCTGAGCATTCTGTTTAAGCCTTGCATAATAAATCTTGTGATGCTCTAATCTGATTCATATATTTCAACAATGATTTTTACCTTGACATCAATGACAATATGTCTTTTCATGTTTGACATCAATGACAATTCCAACATGATCCACTTAGCACTCATTGCATCTAGGTGATGCTCACAAAGGTGAAGCATTGGGCCTTCACGGGAGGTCACCCATCCTAATACTACTCCAACTCAAGCGAGCTTAACCATGGAGTTTTCCCCAAGGTTAAGCCCACTTAGCTTGCAACCCCATTTGCCTTCAGCAAGTGTTGTGCCTTATGAACCATTCATTATAAAGCCCCTTTATGTAATATCCCTTGCTACTTCTGATCTAAGTTTTTGCCCTCAAGGAATATTCATAAGGGTTACCAAAATACAAAACAAAGATCTTGGTTACTATAACCTTCTAACACTTTAGGGTTTTTCACCTGAAGGAGAGGAAATAGACCAAAATGTCAATGTATTACACTTCTTAAACCACTCTTGAATTTCCTTACACAATGTGATCTAAGTTCACTTCAAGGAATATTGTCGAACACTTCTCTTGCAAACTCTCAACTAGCTGTTTCTGAGTTTTCAGTTTGTTTATTTGTCTTCAAATGGGCTTACAAATAAGTTTAATGCTTGCAAAACAACTCTTCAATATCTAGGCAATGATCTAGAATGATAATGCAATTCTTTTGTCTTTTAGAATGCAAATACATGAACATCTACATAGGAAATATGCACCTACAGCCAAGTAACATTTTTACAAACACTTGGCATGCAATTGCAAACTTTGCCCAATACAACAAATATTCGATCTGCAACTTATAGCTCCTTATTATGAAATGAAATCTAGTACAATGCAGCTAATTAAAGGCCAAGACTCTTGGCATTACAACATATGCAACTTCTACAATTTCTGAGTACAAATGGCTGCCTTGATAACAGTACTAGAAATGCAATATCTATGTAGAAAATGACTAGAGGAACCTGATACAAAAATTGTAGATGAGCTGAAGACTTGATAGCAATCCTTGTTGATGAAGAAAACACTTCAAAATGATGAAATCGACCTACTATATGTGCCGCCCCTGTTCTGGACCAGATTGCTTGAAATAAATTATGAGCAGCTCCTTTCGTTCCCCATAAGCTCTAAATATCATTATGAATCTCAAGGAATGGTGCGCCAAGGTCCTAGAAGGAAATCGATGCAATCCCAAGTCTTCAAGAATGCAATCGTGCCCTTTCAAGTCTGCAGAAATGAGACTGGAAATTTATATCAGACCACTGTTCCCTGTGATCAGACTTCTATCTTCCTCCAAATTGATGTCTTCTATACTACCAATCGATGCAAGTGACCTCCACTAATAACTACAGCTGATATGCAACAACTCCTCAATCGAACCAACACAATATTGACCTTTGGCCACAATTTTAGCACAAGTGAAAGGATTGAGTTATCCTCTCCAATCAGCAACCCTTTGGAGGATATTTCACCACCTCAGTTATGCAATCAATGGAAGTTTTCATTTCCAAAGATTAATAGATGAAACCACAGAAACCCTTGGCTCCACAACTGAAATTATCAATTATCAATATTCAAATCTCGATGATTTCAAATGAGCCCTTGATATCTCTTTCATACTTTCTTATGAGAGCTCAAACACTTTATTTTAGTGACTTTATGAAATAATATTTTATTTAGTCATTTTAATTAAATTAATTAATTATAAAGTCACCTTTTAATTTTAATTTATTTGATGACTTAATAAATAATTAATTTAATTAATTTTCTCCTTATTTCACCACTTAGCCTTTAGAGAATAAGGCTAAGAAATCATACTGAGAAAGCTACGAAAATGAGTACATTACAGTCCGCCCCTCCCGAAACTGCTTGTCCCCAAGCAATCTCAACTCAGGATGTTGTAAGATCTCCTCATTCTCTCACGTAGCATCTTCAACTGACAAGTCCTTCCATTTGATCAAGTATTCTCTGATAACCCGCCTCCTCAAATTCTTTTCCCTGATATCCAAAATAGCCTCTGGCACCAAAATCAATTTCCCCTCATCATCTAGGGGTGGTAACGTTGTGGAAGGAACCACACAATGTCATAACGCCTTCTTGAGGCGTGACACATGGATGCACTTTGCAATCCGCTGGCTACTCAAGCTCATAAGTTGTCTCACCTACATGCCTGATGATCCTGAATGGTCTATAGTAACGTTGTTTAAGTTTCTCTGCACCACTCCTCTTAAGAGAGGACTATTTGTAAGGCTGCAACATCAAGTACACCATGTCTCCAACCTCAAAGGAGCGCTCAACCCTCTTCTGATCCACATACTGTTTCTATTGGTTTTGTGCCTTCTGTATATTCTCTTGTAGAGCTCTCATGATGTCCTAGTTTTCCTACAATAAATCTCCAACACTAGGCACTCTGTTGTCACCCAATAATAAATCTAGAAAGCTTGGTGCATCATACCCATACAAAGCCATGAATGGTGTCATCTGAATCAAGATATGGTAAGTGGTATTGTAGCAATACTCACAAAGATATAAACACTTAACCCAACCCTTCTGCTGCCCTGCTATGTAATTTCTGAGGTATCCTTGCACCCATTTGTTCACTATCTCCGTTTGACCATCTATCTGCGGGTGGTAGCTAGTACTCAAAGTGAGTTCAGTCCCACATAGCCTGAATAGCTCCTACCAAAAATGACTCATAAACCTACTATCCTTGTCACTGACGATGTTCCAAGGCAACCCATGCAACTTGAATACCTCATGGAAAAACAGCTCTACTACCTATGTAACTGAATATGTAGCTGTGATTGAAAAGAAGTGAGCATACTTGGTCAAACGATCGACAACCACATAGATACAATCCTGACCCTGAGCTCTCAGCAAACCAGTAATGAAATCCGTCGACAAACTTTCCCACTTCCTCTCAAGAATCGGAAGCAGTTGTAGTAAGCTCGCAAGGTATGTGTTCTCCTGTTTATTTTGCTGACAAACAGGACACTCTCTGTGTAATGAGCTAGACTACTTTTTTTTCAATTTTTCAATAGCAAATACAATGCAACACGCACCCGTTAAGGTTAGCATGAAAACCAAAACGATGCGGAAATAACTCTAACCAAGAATGTGTCCAAGATGGACGAACATATGGTAAAAGGATCTGGTATAATGCAGAACTGGAAATGAACTCTAACCAAGAATACACCGAGAGATGGCGAGCATATGGTTAGAGGGTCCCTAAGGCTACAAACTGAAATTAAATAGGCGGCAAGCCAGCCTCTTCCACTTATTCAGCGGGAATATACAATAAGAAAGTGAAAGAGATAAATGAGAATACTGACAGTACTACTAATCAGCTTACAATTTGATAGAATGTCCGCCAAGAGCCCAATATTAGAAGTTCTCCAATGTTGCAATAATGTATATGATCTCCTCAAAGCTTAACCTATGTTCCACCGTGGGGGGAGGGGCCAGGGACGGGGACAAAGGGGCCTCAATTTCGGGAGGCGAGGATGGCGGGGGGACGGCGGCGGGGGGCGGGAGGGGGGACGGGGTGTATATACTATATACTATACATATGGTACTTAAAATGCTAGTTATGAAAAGATGTATAAGACTATTAAGAAGTAAAATAGCAAAATTGAAATACTAAATTAGTACTTGAACATTGAACATTGAATATTGAAGTTTTCAGTATCGAATGATGAATTACTAATTAGAAATTAGAATAGTAATACTCAATACTACAATGTAACAATTGTTGCATCGGCAAATGGAAGATTTCTATTATATTATATCAAAAATATCTGATTATAAAGATGATTACAATGAGTAGCATGATTATATGATATCAAAACAAGTACAAAATCAAAATGTCAAAATGACAAAATGTAGTGAAGGAGGTAGAGGCCTCTAATCATCCCTCGGGAGGTCGGCAAACTCCTCATCATTGGAACCACTGGACTCCCCAAGGTCAAGATCCGCCAAAGGAACACCAACCAGCCCTATATTTGAAGCATCCTCATCCTCATCAATTTGTGATGGCTCCTCTGGCTCTACATCCCATCGTGTTGTTGGGCTCTCCTTGTACACACGTGTCCTGCAATCAGTGATACGCAAGGCACTATGTACAGCCACTAGCTTCTCTGCTCTTCTAGAGGTAAGTCTATTCCTCTTAAGAGAGTGGATGAATCTATAAGTAGACCAGTTCCTCTCAGAAGCTGAAGAACTAGAAACCTGGGACAACAAACGAATGGCTAGTGTGGTAGTCAGTGATTTCGGTCCATGACAAGTCCACCACAAAATCGGATCCTCCTGTGCCATAGTTCTTATGTCCGCCTTTGCTGCAGCCTTATAACCCCTAAGAGTAGCAAATTTCGTCCACTCAGTGCGAATGGTGCCAGCAGCTTCAACATCATACATCCTATCAATGCATTTGAAGAACCCTTCCTTCACCTCATCATCCTGAATCGGTGTAACTCTCCCAGGCCTAGGCATGTACCACTTCGGATTCAATGCATAAGCAGCCATGTGCAAGGGAGTGTTTAGGCTGTCCCATCTACGCTGAATAATAGGCTGAATGTAAACATTGTAGAACGCTAAAGTGGGGTCCTTCTCTCGCACAACTGCCCTCATCTGACCAAGCATAGAATCAATGCACTCATACACCTCCCCAAGGTTAGGTGCATCCCCATCCCCATATCTGATGACCTGTACAATTGGTGTAATGATGGTGACAATATATTTTGCATCATGCCAAAATGCATCACTCTTCACTATCTCCTTCACCCTCTTCCCCTGCTCTGTCCTGGACCCATCCCAACGATTCCATTCTTGTGTCATAACCATGACTTGC
Source organism: Sequoia sempervirens (assembly GCA_007258455.2). Lineage (NCBI taxonomy): Eukaryota > Viridiplantae > Streptophyta > Pinopsida > Cupressales > Cupressaceae > Sequoia > Sequoia sempervirens. Next base: position 9,051 of record VDFB02018622.1, on the reverse strand, counting down.
AGTGGCTCTTGCAACTCAAGCATTCTCTCCAAAAGAATGAAATAGGATGCATATCTGGTCTCAACTGGTTTCAAGAACTCCTTTTGCGAAGCTCCTGAAGATGGCATGTGAAGTGTGGTGGTTGCAGATATACATCTGCACATCTCTAGCATTGCTGACCACTCCTCTAATCCACTCAATCTTCCCCATGTCCTTGAGTGCATTGTTCATGGCATGCACACAACATGGAGTCCACCAAATGTGTCTGTATGATGCCTCTATAAGCCTCCCTGCAGCTCTGCACACATGTGCTGCATCTGTCACTACTTGGACCACATTTTGTGGCCCAATCTCCTCAATAGCTGCCCGAAGGATCTCAAACTGAAAATCAGCATCTTTTCGATGCCCTGAACAATCAACCGCCCTGAGAAAGAATGGCCCCTCTGAACATGTAACTATAACATTGATGAGTGGACGATGCCTAATGTCCGTCCACCCATCCATAACTATGCTACATCCAGACTCCTCCCAACATGCCCTCATCGTCTCCATCAATGAATTGATCTTGGCATAGTTGTTATCCCAGATCGTGGTCCTCAATTTGTGCTCACCTGGTGGCACATATGATGGTCCTCCCTTCGCCACCATCGACATCATCTCCTTATAATAAGGAGAGCGAGCTACATGGAATGGGATTCCATTGGCAAAAAAGAACCTGCCAATGGAATCATCTATCTGATCCCTCAGGTGCACATTAAATAAATCAGCTATGGGGTTAGGCTGACTTTGCATCTTGCGTTTCCCCTTGCCCTGTTGTGATTCAGCCATAGTGCTATAAGTGGATGACGGTCCTGAGGCTGACCCTAACAATGTTCCTGCTCTCTGATGCAATGTAGGAGTAGAAATACGTGGCTGCGTCTGCATTTGCTGCTCCTGAATCTGCTGAATAGTCTGAATATGTTGCCTACCAGACAAGGTAGTAGGCATTGGAATTGCCAGGTCATCTGGAACACCCCAAAGCTTGTTGAATTCAATTATGTATTTCAAATTTTTAGGCTCCTTCAAAAATTCGCATGCTCCCACACCCTTTCCTGGCCAAAAGAGGAAGTGTGCATTAACTCTGGTGATGCTCCCAAACCAATCATCACCACAAATGTTGCATTGCCATTTCCTCGTACCACCAGTTGATGACGTTGGGGCTGTTATTCTTGTTGCAAACTGTTTGAGAGGAGATTTGGGATCATAAGACCCCTAGCCCACTTTGCCAAAACCTGGGAAGGGCAATCAGTAGAAACTGGTGCACTAGCTATGGAACTAGTATGCCCTTCTGGATTTGACCCTTGCTCACCCCCCTCATTGTGCTCATCCTCATGCTCAGGTTCATATTCTGATTGGCTTGCACTATGAGAATCAGTTTCCATCTCATGCTCACTCATTTCATGACTATGGGAGCTCATTTTGACACTGCATTTCACAAAATGAAAAAAAATTCAATAAACACATAGTTTCAGCCTATGCCCTACTTTAAAATTAAAAAATAAAACTCTATATTTTAAATTTTTCAACAAATTTTATATTGCAAAACAAAATCTAAGATTCTAAATTAATTTAGAAACTAGAAAATGGAACAACAAGAATTTAGAAATGAAATAAGAAAAAATAAAAAATGAAACAACAAGAAATGAAAGAACATTGAAAATCAGAAAATAAAATAAAAAATCAATTAAAAACCCTTACCTTTTGCTTGAAAAATCTCTTCAACAAGGTGAAGAATCTTCCTCCTCTTCTTCTTCTTGCTCCTTGACACTCCTTTTTCACTTGCAATCTCTCCTTTCACTCCTCCAATCACTCTTTCCTCAGCCTTCACTCTTCTTCTTCTTGCTGTAGCAAACAAGTAGAAATGCAAATGTGAATAAAAATGAAGATTAGAGGGCCTTTTGAAGGCATGTTAGAGTTTAGATGGGCCCCACATGCCCTTAGGGTTCGAATAGAACAAATAAACTATTAAAAAAATGTTTTAAATTTGAGTTTTAAACTTCCTTTTTGCTGTCCGCCGCGGGAGACGCCTGGGCGTCCCCGAGACGCTCGAGGGACGCCCAGGCGTCTCCCTCGGCGTCTCGGAGACGCCCAGGCGTCTTCGGCGGCGAGCCAAGGAACGGTGGCGCCGCCGGAGACGTGGGAACGCCGTCCCCACGTCTCCGAGACGTCCAGTTCTACGTTAGGGCCTGGACGGGGGGCCGTCGGGGTTCTTGAGATTAACAAGACTCTCTAGTCACAAACCCCTCACAAAAATGCATTTAACTAAGTCTGATATGACAGACCAGCAACTAAATTGCTATAACCACCAACCTAGCAATTCACTAAAATGCTAATATCTTGTTGTACCCCAAATTAAAATTTTGTTACACTTTAGATATTTTGAAGAAATGAGTAAAAGTCTTGTCAAATCACCAAAAAGGTCAAAATTTGGGTGTGCATGTCTTGGTAATGAGGGGTTAAACGCGAAAAGTTTCACCGGAACATCCTGGTATGTTGAGAGCAAATTAACCTACAAAACCCGTGATCTTAGTTTTTCATCCCTTGAATTTTAGGAAAACCGCCATTTTGTAAAATTTTCTAAATAGTAACGCTCGGTTTTTCTGGTTTTCTTTCGAAATGAATACTGGCCAAACTTTCTAAAAATAGAAAGTTGGTCCGTCAGGGTCCAAACTGATTTTGATTGGCTCAAACTACGCCCATATCATGTTGGTGCAGTCAGAATCTCAAAATAATCAGTTTTTCCCCATCGGGTCTATTCCCGCTTTTCGTAGTTTATCCGGAGCCCGAGAATATCAATGGAGGTCATTCAGCCGCCAAAGGCCAAAATCAACACTCAGGCGTTCAACAGAAGATGAAATGATGAACATGCACGGAGAACGAAGATGAAGTTGAAAAATGATAAAATTTTCTAACACTGGTGACTTTGGGCGCCCCTGTTGAAGAAAGGTGCCCATCTTTTTAGGGCACCAAATGTCAGAATTAGGGTTTGTGCCTCCAGTCAATGTTGCTTAGTTCTCTGTCAGCTTCGCAACGAATTCAACGGCGTAGTCATCAGGCGATCCAGTCATCCGGAATTCAAAGCTGAATAGGGAGGTTCCAAATAGATGTCAGAACGAGAATTTAAAAAGATCAAAAATTGACTAAGTGTTGAGATTTTGGGCGCCCCTGGTCAAGAAGGGCGCCCAGCTTTTTGAAGGCCCTGATTCAGCCGTTAGGGTTTGAGAATATGCTTGTTCTTTTCAGAGCTCAGCCAGCTTCGACGTGCCTGTCTCCGTCAGATCATCCGACTGCTCAATCTTCAGCAAATTCAGATCAAAGATGAACATACAGAACGAAGTCTTCAAACTCTCAAATTTGAAAAATCGAAATGGCCAACACCGGAGAAGCTAGCCTTTAGAAGAAAAAGCCCTATGAATCTCGAGGTCAAAATCAAGTTTTTAGCCGAGGTGCCTTAACATCTTCGACCGGGCCAGTTCGGCCATGAACTACTCAAATACCACGGGTTGGTCCAATAACCAGAAATCAAGCATGGCAGCATGTAAAAAATGGAGAAAAGTTGAAAAGTCAAATTTTTGACTAACATCAGAAAATAAGCTACTCTTGGAGAAGGGCACCCAACTTCTCATGCCTTAGAGAATTTTTTTTTGAGATTTTCAAAAGGTTTTCAAAATTGCAAAGTGAGAGAAGATGGCGTCCAAACACATTGAACAGAGATTTTAGGGTTTTGGAGATAAAGGAAAAAGAAAGCAAAGCAAAAACAAAACCCTAAGTCTATTTAACATCTTTCTTTTATGTATTTTTCATTATTTTTGCAGGTGGCCTTCAAGGGAGAAAGTTGGAGCAGCAAGTTTGAAGAAAATTTTCAAGACTCAAGAACGTAGCTTGCTTGTTTTTCATCATATTTTTCAGACCAGCAACATAAACCCTTGCTTTTTCAAGCTTTTTCATCCAGAAGATTAAACTTTTCAAGAAGAAGACCAAGGCATTCCATTTTTCAATCATCTGGGTCTTTTTGTCTCAATCTTCTGAAGGAAATTTTCAAGAACTTCATCAAGTTGCAGCAAGAAAGCTTTATTTTGCATGTCGTGGAAAAACCTCGCTTCAAATTTCAACCATCCGGGTTCTTTCCGGACAAATTGGAAGAAAACTCCATATCATGCCTTTTTTCAAGAAAATTTCAAAACCTAGGGTTGGCTGCTTTTTCGATCAAACGTCAAGAGCTTTTCATATCCGACCAATCGTCCATTTCTAATTGTATTCTCGAATAAAACCCAAAGCCTTTTTCGTAAAAATTGAAGAAATTAGGGTTTGTCGCTTTTCACCAAAAATTCAAGATTTCAAAACGATCTATCCGGTTGTCTTGCAAATCCAAATTCTAAGCAAACCCATATCTCAGAAAAAATTTCCAAAAATTTGTCCGTTGGAGGAAGAAAAACCAACATTCTAAAAATAGAAAGTTGCTCAAAGCTTGTTTTAACATAGGCGAGTTTACAGTCATTCTTCAAGGTTTTCAATATGGAGTACACTCCCCTCAAGTTTAAGACCAAATCAGCACTATGTTAAAACTTCATCATCTCAGCTAAAGAACAAGAGAAGGTGTGATATGAGAAAGAGGAAAGGTATCGGAAAAGAGTGTTGCAATAATCTTTTGATGGTAATCAAGAGAGGTGTCAGAAGCATAAAATTGCAGAGCCGCCAAGTCATCAATTTGTGAGTCATCTTTTTGGGCAGCGATGTTTTGCAATAATAGAACTCATAAAACAGTTGAAAAAGTGAAAGATTCTCTAAGGGTGAAGAGATCTTAAAGAATCAGAATACTGCCTTAGTTGGCATAGATGCACCGAGCCGGGACACAATTTCCAATTTTCTAGCGGATGAGATCGAGCTTTAAAGTAGCTTTCTTCTAGAAGCTTTCTTTCCGCTTTCTTTCTATTCTTGGAATGATCCTTATCCATTCTTTGAGAAGAGAAAAAAAGATAAGATGTAATAGTTGGCGTTTCCCGCTTTTTCTGCTTTCTAGGGTTTTAGATGTTATCTTCTTTCTAGATTTAGTAATAAAGCTTGCTTGCTAAGCAAGCCCTAGATTGTGAAAGCAAGGAGATTTTAGGGTTCCCTACTCCTCTGCTTCTCTATAAATAAGAGCCTTTGCTCATTAGTTTCTTTAACCATGCTAGTGATAACAAAACGCTGAGCCTATTTTGCCTTCTATTTGTTATTCAAGTGTCGTTCAATTGTGTTGTGATAGCAAATTGTTGAGCCTCTTTAGCCAACAAGGAGTTAGTGTGATTGTTGTTTCTATTGTGTAAGAATAAGATTGCAAGCCTCTTTTAGCTGCAATTTCTTATTCCAGGCATGTTAGAAGTGAGTTTTTTTCCAGAAGTTCGAGTAATAAAATCATGAGCCTCCTTTGCCTTGATATAAAATCTCTGATTTCCGTTATTGGTGTTTTACTTTTATGATCTTGATTTCAACTTACATTGAAGTGTGTAGATGTTCGTTGAGAAAGAGTTTATCGAAGTATTTTGTCAGAAAATCTACCTTGTTCATTTCTAGTTTCTCTTGCTTTGCTTATTACTTGAGAAGTTAGAAACGTCTTTAGTTTAAGTTAGTCGTAGTTGAAGTTCTTAAATCAGAAAATCTCAACTGTGGCGTTTGTGTTTTATAAACCTTGTGCTCTAGCTGATCAAAAAGATAGGCAACTTAGTTTTAGTTTACTTTCTTGAATACCATCAGCAAGAGGGAGCTTCCCTCCTAATTTGAAGAGCAGTTTATCTGTGCATAGCTGTCCGTTTCAAATACGCATTCCAGAGGTGCGAATTTAAAACGCCCAACATATCTCACTCAAAACTCACTCTATTGACGCAAAATCAAATGCATAATAGTCTACTAATGATGGCGACCAAGATGGAACACTGAAACCACTACAAAAGATCCTTATTTATTTTGCACGAATTTCAACACAAGCTCAGCAATGAAAATTCCCTCTAGAAAGGGCGATTTGACAAGATAAAATCATACACTCAACAATAAAATCTGGAACTCACCAAAGAGGGGCGCCCTAGGATGAGAAAGCCAAGGGTAAAGTACCCAGAACCAACAAAAAATCGTGCAAAGACTTATGAGCAGATTTCTACTTCAGCAATACCCTAGCCAGCAAATGCAAAACTGACAAATCTCTGAAATCTTCAACCTTGATGCTCTGTCTGCTTGTCTAGATGAGAAGCAGTCTTTGAAGTCTTAGCTAGGTGCTATCTTTCAAGCACGAAACCAAGAGAAATGGCTAGGAGGTATGCATTCCTTGAAGCAACTCTGAAAGCATTTCAGCAACTCTGAAAGCATTTCAGCAACATAACAGTATGATAGAAGATAAGATATCAAATGAAGAATAGAAGCCTCCTTATAAAGACATTGAGAAGAGCCTCCAGAATCTTCTAGAAGATGCGCCCACTCCAAGAGAATCTAGGTTTTTGACTCTTTTTTTCATGCCTTAGCCAAATATTTTTCACTTCAAACATTATTTTTCATCAAATATCAAACTTGCCAAAATAATCACCTCAAATGCTAGAGACCACTGCTCAAGTTGACCTGCCAGAAATAGCCACTGCACTGAACTGCTGCTAAAAATAGCACTGCCAGAAATAGTACTTACTAAAAATAGTAAGTTGTTCCAAACTCATTTTCTTCACATTTTGAGCAGCCGTCGCAACTTACTAAAAATAGTAAGTCCGGAAAAGTTCTCTGATTCAATTGCATGTCACACCATCGTGAAGCTCTCTGAAAACCCAAAAGGAATCCATAATCCAAACTGAAAAACTCTAACATGCAAGCCTCCAAAAGTAGCCGAGAATGCAAGTCAATATCCTCTCATGCATGTTACCTCATCACGAAGCTCTCCAAAAATGCAGAAAGCTCCCCCAGACATGCATCAGAAAAACTTGCATGCAAGCCTTCAAAACCTCCTATGAAAGTGGAAACCCTAAATTTAGCTTCTAACTAGCCTACGGGCTTCTAGAAATAGGCTATCAGACACAAAAGGGCATATGGCTAAAATAGGGACATTACACTCTGACATATTGAAGAACATCAGATTTAAGGCCCTTCCAGGTGAATCTCTCCTGCATATGTTTGTAGGTATTGAAATATCCGAGATGTCTTGCCATGGGAGTATCATGAAAGGTCCTCAATATTGTGTTCTTCATCTCCAATCCTGGGGTCAAATAGATTCTCCCCTTGTAAATGACAAGATCATTTACAACCGTGTATCTGTCATCCTGCACTGACCCCTCAACAATTCTTGAAGCCCAACTGTCCTTGGCATACTCTGCCACGATCAGATGCCTCCAATTCTGCGCAATTCCAACCATGGAGCTCAAATGTGGGCGACAAGATAAAGCATCAGCAACTACATTTTGTGTCCCTTTGACAAAGGAAATGTCAAAGTCATATGATTGCAACTTGCTCACCCACTTCTGCTGACGATCATTAAGGTCCTGCTGCCCAAGGAAGTGTCTCAAGCTGTTATGGTCTCTCTTCACTACAAACTTACTGCCCACTAAATACTGCCTAAACTTGGCCAATGCATGCATAATGGCCAACATCTCCTTATCATATATGTTGTAACCCCTCTCTGGACCTCAGAGTTTTTGACTCTCAAAAGCAATCGGATGTTTGTCCTGCATGAGGACTGCTCCTATCCCCTCTCCTGAAGCATCACACTGTAGCTCAAAGGGTTTAGAAAAATCTAGCAATGCAAGCATTGGGCAAGAAGTCATGATTATCTTGAACATCTCAAAGCAATCTTGTGCCTCCGGAGTCCAAACGAACGCCCCTTTCTTTGTCAAGTCTATGAGTGGTGCCACATGCTGCAAATACCCATTAACAAATCTGCAGTAGAAGCCACATAGCCCCAAAAACCCTCTAAGCTGAGTGAGATTCTCTAGTCTAGGCCACTCAATGATAGCCCTGATCTTCTCAGGATCCATGTCTACTCCCTCTGCACTGATGATGTGGCCAAGATACAATAATTCTGTCATACCCAAATCACACTTGGATTCCTTGGCGTACAAGGACTCCTCACCAAGAATTCCCAAAACTGTGTCAAGATGAGCAATGTGATCCTCCCATGTTTTGTTGTACACCAAGATATCATTGAAGAATACTAGCACAAACCGCCTCAGCTGTGAATGGAAGACTATTCATCGTGGACTGAAATGTCGCAGGTGCATTGGTTAGCCCAAATGGCATAACCACAAACTCAAAATGCCCATAATGACACCTGAAAGCTGTCTTCTCAATGTCTTGCTCCCTAACCCGAATCTGATGATACCCTAATCTTAAGTCTATCTTTGAAAAATACCGGGCACCATGCAGTTCGTCTATTAGCTCATCAATCCTGGGTATGGGATATCTATTTTTGATAGTCCTCTTATTCAATAACCTATAGTCTATACACATCTGCAAAGTACCATCCTTCTTCTTGACCAAAATCACGGATGAAGCAAAAGGTGACTTACTAGGCCTAATGTGCCCCATACCAAGCAACTCCTTAATCGTTTTCTCAATTTCATCTTTGAGTCGCTTGGGATGCCTATAAGGTGTGACTATCACAGCCTTGGCGCCCTCCTCCAACTCAATGATATGCTCAATCCTTTTGTCTGGAGGTCTACCAGGTGGAATGCCGCTGAATACCTTCGTATGCTTAATCCTCAACTCCTGAATGTTTGGATGGTAATCGGGCTTCTGTTGTTCTCCCTGTGTAGGCATCAACACACATTCAACTGCCCACTCAACCATATCATGTCTTATGAGTCTCTCCATCCTCCTAAATGAGATCATCCTGAAACTAGAGTCTCGGATTGCCTTAAGGATGTGAGTTTTCCCATCTACCTGGAATGTCATCTCCATCTCCTTGAGGTCAAGAGTGAATTTCCCAACATCATGCAACCATCTCATGCCAAGAACCATATCTGTATCTCCCATATTCACCACATAGAAATCGGTCTTAAATTCATAATTGTTCACACGCATGGGTAA
>VDFB02018621.1:0-17235 GCA_007258455.2 Sequoia sempervirens | reverse complement strand
TCAACACCTTTTCTAGATTGTTGAGTGCTTCTTCATAGGTTTCTCCATATGTAGTGAAGTCATCCATGTAGATTTCCATGGAATCATGAGCATAGTCCAAAAAGATACTTAGCACTATCCTTTGAAAAGTTGATGTGGCATTACATAGTCCAAAGGGAAGAACAAAATAGGCATAGGTACCCCAAGAGCATGTAAATGTAGTGTTATCTTGGTCCTCTAGAGCTATTTTTATATGGTTATAGCCACTAAACCCATCCAGGAAAGAGAAGTATCTTTTCCCTGCTAAACAATCAATCACTTGGTTAATAAAAGGTAGGGGGAACTGATCTTTTCTTGTGGTTGTGTTTAGCTCCCTATAGTCCACACATACCCTCCATTTTCCTCCTTGCTTAGGAACAATGACTAATGGTGACACCCATTGGCTATCAAAAATGGGATAAATGAAGCCTACATACAGTAGCTTTTGCAACTCAGTCTAAACTATTTCTCTCAAGGTAGGTTTATTCTCCTTTGGGGCTATCTAATTGGCTTGACTATTTCTCGTATTGTTTATGCATCCCACTGAACAAGTGGTTTGGTTGCCTTGCCACTTGATGCTTCTTTCCAACAAGTTGTAATTCAATTAATTGTAATCTTGACACCATATGCTCTTACCTTACCCAATCCAAGATTTGGGTAACCAAAAAGTGGAAAGGAAGTTGTTATGCTTTCATTTACTTTGAAGCTAACATATTTTCAAAAAAAATCGGGTATGGTTATTACAATTTTCCAAGATCTTCATGATAAAATTCACTCCATCAAGATCATGTCTAATGTCGGGTGTCCTCACCCTCAAGTTATGGTGTCAGATACTTCTATGAGCAACCTCATTGGTAAGGTTACAAGTTCTTGTATGGAACAGATTGTTTTGAGCCCCTTTTCTATGAACTTGGTGGATGGGAAGATGTTGCCAACTATTGCTAATGACCACAAGAATGTAGACAAAGGATACACTTGCAAGGTTAAAAGGAAACACAATGTTGTGCTTGAAAATCCTTCAAATGATTTTTCTCTTACTAATAACAAGAAGATCGTTCATTCTAATACAGCCCCTCTTCTAAGGCCTTGGGTGAAGTTTGGTTTCAAACCACCTTGACTGTCCTAGCTTTGTCTAGTTCCATGCTCCAATCAAAAGCATTGTTGATCTCTATTGTTCTCTTCTTTGTATTGGCTTTGTCTCTCTTCTTGGGAAACTTGATTTGTTTGCTCTTTTTTCTTGTCTCAATGTTGATGAGATTCATCCTACTTGCCTCTAAGGCTTTCTTGTAATGGGTCCGGACCCTTTTCCCATGTTTACCTTAACAAAATATAGATGCTTATAAGTTTATCCGCACCTTGGAACATCAAGACTTTAACAATCCTGTAAAAAAATAAAGGCAGAAAAAAAAATTAGATTAACAATGATGTGTAGTATCTCTATTCATAACGATTGCTTTGGAGAAAAATATTCTAGTCCCAATTAGATTTAAGGTTTACCCATTTTTGTAAAAATAATTATATACGTTAAAACTATAGAGGTTATAGCCAACAATGAAGTTTCCTACTACAAGTTTCTTTGTACTCACCGCTAGTTTACTTAGCTATATTGTTTTATCTAACTATAAATTTATATTTCATTACAAACTATTAGAATGACTTTATGTATGACTAAAATTGTTTGTGCAGCTTCCTTCCTTATCTTTACCATCACAACATTAATGAAATTGCTGTCCAATGCATGTACATATAACCAACTCCATTGATAGGCAACAATAGATAAAAATGGCATAATGGGAACAGCAATACCAAATGCTCTTGAACCTGGAGCCATGTTGCCTCTAAAGGAAAAAGAGTCTATCAATGCAGCACCAGCTTATGCAAATGTACAGCTTCAATACCGTAGAAATAATATCTTCATAAAAGCAAAACTAGAATGAGGACAAAAGAACCCACTTGATACCCGTTGAGGTACTAGAATTCTAAATTCACATTTATGGACCACTTGTGTATAGATTACATTTGTTCATGTCATGGGTTTAATCTATGTTTGTTTTCTGCAGAATGAAGATGTTTTTGGTTTTCCTGCTACCCTAGTAGCTGCAGCTTCTGTCAGTGGCAGTGGCACAGCAACTGCTAAAATAACCAGAAGTTTTTGGAAACTGCAGCTACAATTTCTGGTGGCAGCTCTGCATCTAGCTCCAGTTCTTCTGTCAGTCACACGAGGAATTGCTTACTAGATGGAAATGAAGCAACTGCTGCTGTTTTACAGCCTCAACTAGTGAATTCAATCATTCAGCAACCTACTTTTCTTTTCTTTATTTCAACTGATCATCTTGGATGAGCTTACAGTGGACATCTGGTACTACAACAGGTCGATGTCTTATCCTTCACTGATGTCTCTGAAAGGCAATAATGCTCAGACTTTCAAATTATGAAAAGCATCACTTTATATTTTGTCTCTATGAAATCTAATTCTTATGGTGGTGAAAATCTTTTGCAGTGCCTCATGTTTTAGCAACCACTCCTTCTATGACACTCATAAGATGTCTCACTCACAATTAACTATCAGAGCTTCATCAAGTGCTGCTCAAAAGAAACCAAATAATTCTCAGGACCTTGCCAGTGGCAACATCAAGAGGCATTTACATCATCAAGGTAATCTATCTTTCAGAGGAGCTGTATTAAAGCAACCAAAGCATTTGACCCTCTCATGTATTCCTTGTTACATGTGAGCATCTTACCACCCACCAATCAAAAGACCATCAGAGTATAATATAAATGATTCTGACACTGGTGCAATCAAATATATTAATTGCTATTTGACCAAAAACAAGCTATCAAACACTCAGGCCCAGAGCAACCCACCTACCAAACACGCCACATTGTCAATATAATAAGCAGAGGAAAAATACTCAAGTGAATGAATGCCAGTACTTATGCTAATACAAATCTCCAAAACTTGCACTTAAAGAAATCATAGGCAGCACAACCAAAACAATGGAAACAGTAAATCCCTAATAAAGCTAGGCCGTATATATTTTATATCGGAACCCTAAGATTAATGGTTAAAAAGTTTATATGAATTTCTTGAATCATTTAACTAATAAGAAACCATTGACATCTATACAAGATGTAATTTTCTGAAGCATCAACAAGGAATATATAGGATACATAGCCATCATCTAAAAAACTACCACCTACATAGCTTATCTCTTTGCCATCAGACATGCCCTCGATTTGGATTTTAACCTCTGCAACAAAGCAGCCCTGTTGAAGCAACCCCTGTCAAACACAAAAGCCAGTGAACAGTTCTAATCAGGGTCTGTGAACCAGACCTGAAAGAAAAAACAAAAAAGATAATGTTGTATTTTTGATAAAAGGACACATTCAGTGGTGAGGAAGAAGCAAAGAATAAACAGTTGATTGCCAAAAAGTCATGACATCAGGGTTGCCTGTAATGGAGTTGTAAAATTGCCATTGCTTCTCACTGTCCATGCCTTTATGTCTCCACCATAAATGACAGGCACCTGTAATTTCACATTACTAAAATAAATATATGAATTACACCTTTTAAGTTCTGCCCTACCCCATGCTGCCTTGCCCTCTACTCATAAATTGCCACCCATTTCACATAATGAGGTACAGTAAATTATATGTACCAATTTAATGCCTGCCTCAGTCTTATCCAAGCCCTTTACCTGCATCTATCCAACATACTGGATGCACTTATTAACAAAATAATAATTAATTAGAATTTAGAAACAGCATGTATTAGCTTTGACAGCTTAATTTGTATTTGGTTAAAGAGTGCATCCAACATGCTGGATAGATGTTGTTGAGCCCTTATGACATTGAGACACTATCTGCTGATAACACCTCTTTTGGTTCAATTTTATTTTGTCATACTGTGCAAAATCTTTTGGCAACATTACAGAGATCAATAGAACATACTATTTTTTATTTATATCACATGATGGTGTACAATCCCTCTCTATGATGGAGACCCCACCATATGCATGGAGATTCCTTGAATGTAATTTAATTACCGAATATTAATGAAGGAGAACAAGTACAACAATTAGGAAACAACCCACCTCATTTAGATAACCCTTCATGATAAAAACTTAAAAGAATACTGCTCATAACATAGTTCTCATGTATCTGACTCAAATATACTCTTTTATCCATACTTAGATTACATTCTTTATTCACATACAAATGCATACTCAGGGATTACTCTGATAGGCTTGTGGCTGTATATCTTGATAAAAATATGGTTTTCAACAGGACTAGCCTACTAGGGATGAACATGTACAACATTTGAAGGAGGTTATTTGAGGTTCTTAGGAGGGAAAAAAAATCCCTATATAATTATTCAAGATGTCTTATGACTTAAGAGGGAAATATGAAGTCAAAGTAGATGCCCAAGAAGTATATATGCATGGGGTTTAGCCTTCTGCAAAAATGAATATTCTCTTGTAAAAGTATATATAATGCTTTTACCTGAACTGTTTGTATAGGAGGCAAATTTTAGAATATTTATTATTCTAGCTTAAAAATATACATTTAGAGGTTTTCCATTGGTCTGTCTCAGTTATAGTTACTATGCAGCAGCAACAGCAAAAAAATTAGGAAGAATGGTAACTTTCAAAATATAGACTAGTTGTCTATGGGCCCTTGGTCTGCTGGTAAAGCTCTATGGTTCTGAATGAGCCTCAGGGATCAAGTCTTGCTTAGTGCAAGGCCCCAACACCATAAGGAACAAAGCCAAGATTGTGCCCTGAGCAACTTTGGTGGAATGAATACTCCTCACTCCTTGGCTCTCAGCCAAAGAGGTTACAGCCTAAGGGTCTGTTGAGACCTAATTCACACATCGCCCCATTGCAAATGGGGACCCTAGCAGTTTTCCTTTTTAGGGTTTTGTCATTGCATCTAGGTTTCATCTGGTCTCCATTTGGGGTTTAGAGTTTAAGCTTTTTTGAATGGTCACCCGAGTCGAGCGAAGAATTTGAGCCTGAATCATTGTGCAAACATCATCACGGTACTTAGAGGACCCAAGGGACGAAGATTGATCGTCGTTTCAGCCGATTCTGACATCTCTTACCTTTTTGGGGTCTCCACCCTAGACCTCCTATTTTTTAGGGACTTCATTTTTGGCACTTTTGGCCCAAGTTAGACTTCCTATTTTTTAGGGGCTATTTTTGGAAAGTTACTATTTTTGGCAAAGTTTCCATATTTTGAAAGTGCCCGAATTTCGAAAATCCACTCAAAAGTTCCAAAAAACTAATGGAAATCACAGAAAATCAGTTTGAAAAAATTCATGAAATTCATGATGAAAATTTGAAAATCAATGAAATCTGGAAAAAATCAGTCAAAAATCACAGAAAAATGTTGACAAATCTGGAAAAATCTGTGAAAAGATTGAAAATCATGGCAAATTCGCCTAAGTATGGAGGTAAGAATTCATGAAGACATGGAAGAAAGGCTGAAAGTTTAACCAGCAAACAGAATGGAGAACAAAATTAACGGCAAGGATATGATTCGCCTTTGGAAGAATAGAAATGGCATAAATTCTTGCCAAGTCCGCCATGGAGATCAAGCAATGGCATAGACTCATGGCAAGTCCGCCCAGCTCAAGAAAGGATGGCACAGGGCTAAGCAAAGTCCGCCCTAAGACAATGGCTTGGCAAGAGATGAAGCCCGCCCAGCTCACAAGGTAATGGCATGGCAATGAAGAAAGTCCGCCTTTGGAAGAAAGTTTGGATGGCATAACACTAAGGTAAATCCGCCTTGCCATGGCATGGAGAAGTGCCAAGTCCGCCCAGCAAAGCAACATGAAATGGCTCAAGTGGAGATGAAGTTCGCCCTGCAATGGCACGACGTGAGACAAAGTCTGCTCCAAAGAGGATGGCTTGAGGGTAGGCAAAGTCTGCCCAGCATAATGAAGGATGGCATGAGGGTATGTGAAGTCTGCCCACCATAAAGAGGTAATGGCATGAGTGAAGGCAAAGTCTGCCCCAAGCCATGTGGCATGAACACAAGCCAAGTCCGCCTAGCACAACAAGGCATGGCTTAAACATGAGTAAAGTCCGCCATAAAGAAGTTGACACAAGTGAAAGTGAAGTCCACCATATAAAATGTGAAGTGGCTTGAGCATAGGCTAAGTAAAAAATGGATAGCTTGAGACAATGAAAGTCCGCCCTTGGATAAAAAATCGAAAGAATAACTAGCAAGTCCACCATACCAAGAAGAAATAAAAAAAATCAAAATTATGCCTAAGCTTAGACATTGAAATATTAAATGATATGCTTGGCACCTTAAGAAATTCGCCATACTTAGAGAAAAAAAGGAAATTTTTCCTAAGTCTAGCATTCACATGTCTAAAAAAAATTCGCCTGAGACTTAGTAAGATGGAAAGAGTATGGCAAAATAAAATTGGAAGAAAAATTTTTGCCTAAGGCAAAGACAAGAAAAGTTTAAATGAAAATTGCCTTAGATAAAAAATAAAAATGCCATAAAGGGGTTGAAAACAACACATGGAAATAATTATTTTAATTATTTTAATTTTTATTTTCAACACCCAAAGAGATAAATTTGAAATTTTCTTTAAGACTCGAAATTGGAAAAAGACAAAAAGAACTTCACTAAACTAGCGCCAAACTTAGAAACTTTCCCAAAGACTGTTGTTGAAGATAAAATTTGCCATTCAGAAGCTAAGTGCAAACCAAGTTCAGACTTGATTTAATGGAAACAATTGAATTTTGCTAAATGAGTCGAATTTCTCATCTTTATAATTGGATTTGCTTCTCATTTTGCAATCATTCAATTTTCGAAAGAAAAGTTGTGAGAAGAAATTTTGGCTAAGGCAGAAAAGTTGAGAAAGTTTGAAGCAAAGTGAAGGAAGCAAATTCATACCAGCCAGCACTGTGATCTTGTCTATTTCATTTTTCCCAGAGAGTCAGGCAGATTTATTTTCTTTACTTCATTCTAGTACGAAAACTTCGTTGATTCTTTCATTTCCAGCATAATCTTTCACGAAGTCTGATTTGTCAATTAGCTGGAATGTTTTTCAGGTAATTTAATTTTCATTTTAATATTCTCTTTGTATCTTCTTGCAGATTTATTTTCAAGAGAATAAAATGAAGTTCGCAAGTAAAGGTGCACAACTGCAATCCAAGATCAAATCCAAATGGGAGAACATTGTGGACACCGACCTCGGCCATGTTGATTTTGATGATTTTAAGAAAAAAATGTATGGAAATGATGGACTTTTACCTACACCAATTGCAAGAAGGATGATGCGCAACGGTATTGTTTAGGCAGCTGGATTTCCGCCAACAAACGAATGCTAAGAGCTCATGGTAGAGTGTGCATTGCATTATAATGTGCAAGAAAGAGATATAGAAGCTCCTGATGGAAGAGTACTAGCATATTTGACTGAGCCAGCCATACAAGAAACATTTGGAATTCCAGCTTACCACCGGACATCTTATCGAACCAAAGATGATGCACGTAAACTTTACGAAGATCAACAAGATCTCTGTGCATCAAATATAAATAAGTTCTAGTTGCTGAAGCCCACACCTACTGCCAAAAAGATGCTGAAGAAATTATCCAGAATGGATTTCAAAGAAGAATATGGAGATATTGTCTTACTACTTAATAGAATGGTAGGCAATCCTCAGGGTGTACCTTTTGAAACCTGGATGTATTATTTCATTGATGAAATAACTTTCGGGGTGAAAATGTTCAACTGGTCTAGAATGATCAGTGAGTCTCCATGAGCAGTTGGTCAACCTGGAAAGAACCAAGACCTTCCATATGAGTTCTTATGTCATATATCTGCTCGCAAGGACCTACAAATATGCTGGCCTGATTTGCAAAGGTGTAGTCGACAACGGCGAAAGAGAGTTCAAGTCCTACGATTGCCATCCCCAGTTGCAACTGAAGGAGAAGTCACACTTCAGACGAGTACATGACGCCTTTCTTATGTATATCACTCGACTTCTCTAAGGTGGAACACATCAAAGGCTCACCCATGCAGCCTAAAGTCTGATTGGTAGATATGGATCCTAGTTCATCCAATTTCCCAAATTTACTTACATCAGGATTCAAGGATTCACAGGGCGCCCGTACAGACTGCCCATTTATCCTACCAACAAAATGGTTTTGTTAGAAGTTCTGAGGCAATTGAAGACATATCAGAAAATCCAAAGGCCAAAGAGAAAGCAACGGTCACTTTTCCGTTCTTCATCGGCAATATGGAAGAATCATGTTCATCGGCGCAAGCAGCAGAGAGTGCTCAACTAGAGATGCAAAAATACCCGTTCATATCATACAAGCCCAAAAGTGACTTTGATCCACTCCACCACATTGGAACTATGGACGGAGAGAAATATAAGCACAGGATAGACTTAGAAGATTTTTGGGCCAATGCAGCTGATGAGTATGATGTGAGAAAAAGACTGTGGTCAAGATTGCTGTTGAATATGATAAGGGCGACAAAACTCTTCCAAGTACCTGATCAGCTGGAGGATGACGAAGTATATGTGCAGCTGGGTTTCGATGAAAGGTAGCCACTTCCCCCTATCAGATGGTCTGACCCCGAACTTGGTGACCTGTCGACATTCATGAGGCCTATGTTCAAATATTCCCAATGGTGGATAGACCAGCAAGTGCAAGTTTTACGGCAAAGAAATGTACTGTTCACATATGAATTGATGGGGATACAAAATCCTGTTCCTCAAATGTTAGTGCATCTCATGGAGGTGGACCAACGGATGTTGCCAACTTGAAAAAAAGAAAAGAGATTGATGACCCTGAAAAGTAGAACAAGAAGAAAACAGTAGATGAAGGACCCGCTCAAAAGAAGCATAAATCCAAGCCCCTTCATTCGGCTACGTCCAGGAATATAGATGAAATATTGACCATGGAAGAGGAGTCTTGGGAGCAAGTCAGAATTCCTTCACCAGTTAGGGATATGGAGCCGATGTAGTTAGAAGATGATGCTCATCCTTCTCCTACAGGCACTGAGATTCTAGAATCAGACGATGACATGGACATCATGGATGGAAAATTTGAAGAGGGAATGATTTCTGCCCTCAAGGGAATCCAGGAAGACCCATCCGTGCAAGAGATTCAAGAAGTTCAGGATATGCAGGACGTCCAAGACCAACAGGAAGATGTAATTGAACAGTCAACCATCCCAGATTGGCTGAAAGAAAGACTAAAGAGAAAGGCGCCAGTAGAGGTACCTAAAGAGGATGATGTCGCAAACTTCTTGGCTAGGCTAGAGCAGGCTGCCACAAGAAAGCCAGCCAAGAAATTTTCTACCATACAAAGAGATGAGGCTAATAACCGCATAGTGCAGATTGCAGTGCCTATAGTTGATAAATTCCAAGATGAGATTGCCCCGAACAAATATGCCATCACAACTATTGATATGGGTCCTACAACGAAAGGACAAGAAGTTGAGGACTTAGATAATTCTGTTGCCACCATCAAATCTAGGCTAGAGAAGGAAGTGGCGAAGAAGGAGGAGTATAAAAGAGAGATTGAGCATCTAAAAGAGTATATCCAGCACTTAACCAGGCCACTTAATCAAGGTGACCAATCAGCACCTCCACTTCCAAACTCTTCACAGGAACCGGTCAAAAATTTTGAAGAAGAGTTGACTACAAGAAGAGTAGTGTGATGAGCCTAGCCTAAGCAGACTCAAAAACTCTTCTTTGTTCCCTTGAAATTTTGTCAAACAATTCATATGCAAGCTTCCAGCTTGCTGGTTTGAATTATCAGTCTGATATTAATGCTTTGTAATAGATGACAAATGCATAAGGAATGTTTACAAATGATTTCTATGATGTCTAAGTTCATATCCCAATGCATAAATGACTTCTTTTAACCTTTGCCCAAGCAAATATATAATTTCTAAGAGCAAAATGTTCACTTACAGCCAAGTGACATTGTGTCGAACATTTTTCATGCAAACTAATTAAGTACAATATGCTTGAAGAAACAATGATGGCTCAACTACTTATTCCTCCTTGACTTATAAAATGAAAGGTCAATACATGGTTGCATAAGATAGCCAAGACTCTTGGCAATTACAAATTATTCAATGACTGTCATGCATGCACACCTACAACTGATTAACAAAATCAATACAATATGCTATGTTACTAATGCCAAATGATAAAGAACCTGATTATATGGAGTCGCCCAAGGTAAGAGCTGATGTAGGAATCAATCTCCAAGCAAAGTGAGCCTTCTTCTATGCAAATCGAATTATTTCACCTAGCCGCCCCTGTTTTGGTCTGATATTAGATTTAAAACAATATGCAAGTATATGCGTTGTCTCAAGCATCAGATATCATCTCCATGCTCCAAGGAAGTGGGTGCACCAAACCCTTAAATGAAATCGCTGCTTTGTGAGGGCTCTCCAATCAAAATCGTCCTTCTCAGGGCATTCTTTCTTAACTGCAAAAATATCTGATTTCTAATAGGCTGCTGAGAAAATCTGGAGATGTCTGTAGCAGCAAATGGATGATGAATATGCAAAAACTATTGGCTGTGACCTCTTTCCAAAATCCACGATTTCATCAATGAAATTTTGACTATCTTTATTTATCAAAACGTCCTTCCTGAAGGACTGAGAATATCAATCGGGTAGCATTTACTATCTTCCACGCTGCACTATAGCCGCAATCGTGAGCAGCAATGAAAAATATTCAATGATCTAAAATCTGCTCTTCAAACCCTTGTTTGTATCTCAATGATGCACAAATGAAAGGACCGAATTATCCTCTCCTCAATTTGCAACCCTTCAAGAGATCTTTCACTCCCTCAGTTATGCTATCAATAGGAAGTTTTCGTTTCCTATGATCAAAGAAGAAAATTGCGAAAGCCCTAGGCTCCACAAATAAAAATCAATCAAAAATATTATTCATCAACTGGATGCTGAGAATGAGCTCTTGCCTCTCCTTTTATTCTTTCCTTAAGAGAGCTCAAACACCTTCCTGGCCAATGTGGGATAAAAGATTTATTCCCACATTAAATTATTCACTTAACGCACTTTATTATATTAAAGTGACTTTATTATTATAAAGTTACTTTATTATTATAAAGTTACTTTATAACTTTATAATAATATTAAAATATTAAATAAATCACTTAAGTCACTTAAACTTTAATATCTCTTGATGTACTTGTCTGATTGCTAAGCCGTTTGAGCCAGGAGTCGACTCTCCCTGTTCTCCATGTGATTGGATGCCTGTCTAAAAATAGAAACCCTGAATAGTGACTTACTATAAATAGTGTGTGGAACTGAGTCTAGAAATAGCTGCAAAGGCCCAATCAAGGTCGACACTGCCAATAAGCTCTGCTCAGGTGTCTTTCTATTAATAGGAACCCTGACTCTCCCAAAATAGTAAATTACTATAAATAGTAAGTGTGCCAATCTGAGTCAAATAACCTGTGCAAAGGCCAAAACCCAAATCCAGATGAAGAGTAATGTCTCTAAATCACCGATAACTGCCACAGAAGACCCTTTATCCATAATTGTTAGCCCACGAGGGTCAAATGATAGGCTAATCCTTACGAACTTTGATGCTCGCAAAATGGGGAAGGCTTACATAAAGAATGGATGGCTGGAAAGAAAGAAGAGGCTATGGCATTTGTGGAGAAGCTGGCATGTGTATGAGCAAACTTCCTTTCTATTATCACAAGTTGCAGACTTAGCAGAAGCATGGGATGGTCTCCAAGACATACAAAGTAAAATTATCCCAAGTCTTCGTAAAACAAAGGGCATTCAAAAGCAGAGGTTGATTGATGAAAAGATTATTGAAGTCGGAGCTGCATATGATTTCAACGGCTGGTACTAAACACTGATCTCACAGGGAGAAGTCCTGGAAAGGGTAAAGCAAGATGGCGCCCAGATTGAAGAACAAGCAAAGGAGATTCGAAGTAAGATTTACCAAATGGTTGCAGATATGCTTGACAAAGACATTGTCCGAAAGAAACACTTGCAGCTAGAAAATTTAAAAGAACAAGTTCAAAGAATTTTCTCCACCACTTTTGGGCCAATCATAAAGGAAAATTTTACCAAGGCATTCAGCTTCATGACCGTCAGAGATAACTTTTTTGCTGCATGAATCAAAATGGACGATCACCTTTGCAAAATGTGCAGAAAGTTTGGACTTGCTGGAGTACAAAGTCAATGCGCTGTCGAACATTACCATGGAAGAAGTAAGCCTCATCGTGTCCAGGTTCACCAAACGTAGTGCTTTGCGAGTGGATAAGGATGCAACTCCCAGTGCATGAAGTTCTCTTCAGTTAACTGATTGATGTTTAGGCAACCCTAATTAGGGTTTAGTTATTTTAGATCTGGGCCGTTAATCTCATGTTGATCTTGGCCATTCATTGTAATTTAGAACTCTATATAAACCCCTCCCCTCTCTCTCATTTGAAAAAAAAATCATCATTAGGAGAGGAATCAATTGTCAATTAGTGATTAGAGATTAGAAGAGATTGTAGAGAATAAGAGAGAGTTTTATGAAATTGTTGCAAAAGACTATCTTGATAATAAAGTTCATAATGCATGAGATGCTTTGAATCCTTTCATTGTCAAATGGTTGGATGGTTGCATATTTCTCTTTCTCATCCAATAGATTTGAATTAGAATTTCATTTAAATGTATGTTAAGAGAATGACAGATTGATAGCAAAGATTAGTGGAACTTAGCTCATACTTTCTTTGAGTGGATGCTTTTCACTCAATGTGTAAAGTTAGACTGAGCTTTCTTGTGGACGCTTCAACGTTTACTTCGAATAATATTGTTCTATTGATGGTATTGTTCGTGGTGAAGAAATTTTAAGCACAAATCCCAGAAGATTGCACTTGCTTTGTGTAGTTGTCGTTTAGCGTGGAAAAACAAAGTATTGTTTATTTAGTTTCACTCAATCCTTGCCGTCTCTTGATTTCGTAGGAATAGCATAGGACTCCTAAACCCTTACTCTTTTTTTACTTTTTTTTAAAAGTCAGAAAATTCCAAAATGATACTGTATCCGTGTCCTTGCTTTTATGAGTAACTTATCAAAAGTAAATCCCTATTGTGCCCCCAGCAAATCACATCAACCACAGAGCTTATCCACACCTAACTGAAACATTGGAATTACTGTATGAGCCTATCCACACCTAACTGAAACATTGGAATTACCATATGATCTTTCTTGCAGTCTTAGCATACGAGGTAGTTTTTCAAGAGGGGATAGAGCGTCTTTGACACTTTATTCTAGAATGTTTGTTGTGTCATAAAACATGCATCAACAGGGTCATGTTCCTGTATCAAGTAGCTAAATGATTCTGTGGGTTTGATATAAAACCCTCCAACAACAACAACAACAAAAAAACAGATTAGTTTATGTTCCAGTCTTCACCCAAGGAAGGAAGCATGCAGCTGTAGGTTTCAAATTTTGACATTGCATTGTTTCAATTCATAAGCAACATGGTTAATCAGAAAAATCTATGTTGGAGTGAATATTTCCTTTCTGACACGTTTGGGCTTCAATGCAAATTAGCAGTTGAAAGAAATGTAAAACTCAAGGGTACATTGATGGTAGTCAAGCAACAGAAATGAGAAGTGTATAAACTTGGCCCTTGAAACACATGTAGCATTCATCAAAAATAAGTGTCTACGCTGCTATCAATCAACAAGCATACAAAAAAGAATATAAGCACTACTGAAGCAAACATGGACTCCTGATATGGCATTAAATTCCACCCATACTTGCTGAGGTAAACACCCTTCAGTCTATACTTTTCATTCCTTCAAGTATAATTGCAAGGTTACATGGAGAAGTAATCAGCTATCAAAATTAGTAAATACACTTTGTAACTTATTGTAGGTATTTGAAACATTAAGTAAAATCCTTCACTGAGATTTTCAGTAGAGACAATCTTCTAGCAATTCTCTTCATTGCCCCTGATCCAAATTTCCAACAGTTTCTAATGGCAATAACTAATAAAAGTGCTAGATGCAACATATAGAAGCTAGATGATTAAATTTAAGCAATAAAAGTCAATGCCATGAGAAAAAATGGACACCCCCTGGTGCAAAACTTCAAGACAAATCACTTTGCATGCCTTTTGACATCATATTACTTCCATCTTGCATACCATTGTTACTCGTTACATACTAGTCAACACAATGAAAAACAGCCCATACTCCATATACACATTTTGATAGAAATGTCAAAAAATATTAAATATAGACAATGAAAAGGACTCACGTCAAAAAGGATTGACATAAAGTATGACCCCATGTATATGGCTAAGTTAGACTACTAATGCACATAATTTCAAAAAAAAAAGCTTACTTTTAGCACATTTTATGTTGTAACCACACTATGAACACGACCAGATAAAAGGGACACAATATGTCCTTGGGTCAGAATACTATGGATTATGATGCATGTGGCTAATATTCTGCAATGTTCTGAGTAAATAAAAGTTTTATCCTACAATGCTCTTACAAATTATAAAACAACTTCGTAGGTTGCAGGAGGAGATTAACTCATTCAAAGGAGGTCTACTGTGATCATCAGGCCAGTGATTTCAATTTGACAGAAATGGAATGAGAGTGAACGAGATCTCATGGGAAGATCTTTGGGCAGAGCAGACAGTCAGTAAGAATATTTCATGTCTGAAGTCATAATTTGCAAAAAAGACAAAAAAGCTGTGATACCAGGCTGGCTAAGGTAGTTAAAATAAACATCAACATTGAACATGAAAATCCTCTTATGGGCATGGATTATCCTTTCTGAGGAGATTAAACTCTTGGATTGGTGAATTCCAAATAACTGGTACACCTTTGTGCAAGGAACTAAATGCCAGGGGTCTTCTGCAAGTATTAAAGATAAAGGCAAGGCTAAAATGAAGGATACCACCCTCAATGATGTGATACAGGCTTGACAGAACAGAATGTAAAGATCTCCCGAGAAACTGCTTATAGGAATTTTAGGGGTAGGTGGCAGTAACAAAGCAACACAAAATGCAGTTGAAAAATAATGATAAAGGGTCTATGAATATGTGGCCTAGAAGGTTGGTGCCTCTCAGTCTTAGTCCATTTTGGTGTTTCTATGTAAATAAAGCCAAAGTCTCACAGATGGGAAGTTAAATAGAGATCAGGGTATTGTTTCACTTGTCTTCTCCACTAATGTGTTTATTCATATTGGGATTGCTTATGCTCTTTGTGATGCATTTGATGGGGCTTGCCTTTTCTTTTGAATCTTTGATAATTAACTTTTTACCCATATAAAAAATAAAAATAAAAATTCCTAGACAATGACCCACTACTATTTCAAACAAATATTTGAACATTAATAAAAAAAAAAAAAAACAGCCAAATGGTGTATAGCAAAATTTCTAAAGTGGTATTGTTATCCTGCCTGACAAATGAATTAGATATATCATATTTACAATGATCTAGACAGATTTGTATAATTCAATATTACCAGCAATTTACAAGATTTGGTGTCAATCATCTCAAGCTCAGGCTTTTTGACTTTCGTGTAAAAGCTTTCCTGAATATTAAGTACATCTTATGGCAGTATGCACAAAAATTGCTAGAGATGTTTTTAGGAAGATGAGAAGCAAACGCAGATGCCAATTCTTCCAGCTAGACTACCTCACAAGAGTTTCATCAACATGCATCCTTTCATCACATTCTGTTACTATCAGTTATTTATTCCTATAATTTGTCCCATTTTCAGGCAACATGTCAAGTTGACCACATAACTGATTGTGCAGATCAAAGAGACAGTGAAGTATGGTCAAAATGAGAAAGCATGGATTACAATATTCTTAAAGCATGTAAGTAATCCATGCTGACTTAAGATTGGGCATTAGATTACATTTGTTTTTACTGCAGTCATTGCATCTAGGTCCAACCAACTCACATGAGTTGGGACGTGACCTACACGAGAAATTGGGCTCTTGTGGTAGAAAATAACCAGATTCAATTCCCAGTAGGCATGCTCCATTTTTATCATAACCAAGATCATGTTGTAGCCTCAACAATCTTAATATTGATGAAAAAAGGTAGAACTGTACTGTGAATATCATCCAACAGCTAGGTCCAAATTGGATCGTAAAATAGAAAAAGGCTCACCAAATACACTCCAGAGAAGAGTACTGCCCATATCATCCAACACCTAGGTCCAAATCATCTCCTGTAATAGAAAAAGGCTCACTGAACACATACTGAATGATCAGCTCCGAAACAGTAATAATTTCTGTAATTATGAAGAGCAGGCCGTACCCCTAAAATCATGACCTTATTTTAACATCTCATTCTTAAAATTATGACCCTGTTCTACCATCCCATTCTTAAAAAAAACCCATTGTACAATCTCAATCTTAAAATATGACCCTGTTCTATCATCCCATTCTTAAAACAATAATTGAGGAGTGTCTTGGCCTCCTCTGTTCTGCCATATTTGAATAGCCCATTCATCAAAGTCCCATTTAAGATATCATCAGGACTGATACCATTGTCCAGCATCTCCTGAAAAAGACAACTTCTCCAAAATGTTATTCATTGCATTTCCCATCGATAAGAGCATTGTATGTCATTGAGTTAGGGGCTACATATGATGTCCCATTTGAAAAATTTTAATATCCCAGAGGGAATATTTTGTAATATCCAATAAAGTTCAATTCTGATTTCTATACAATATTATATACACCTGAAACTATACTTTTTCCAATTGGTATCTCTAATAATTAATCAAGTTTGCACAATTAAATATCTCATTTAAAGATAGCAATCAGATTTGTTTATTAACAGGAAATGTTATTAACTTGAAATTTTAATAATGTCTACTAGAACATCAATCAAATCAACACAATGGTGATTTCCATGTTTAATCACTCTTGAGAAATTGTGGGTTTTCCTCCTTCAATTCCTCCACGAGAGGTTTTGTCTTCAAGTCAAAAGAACTGCAGTTCCATGCTGCAAAGGAGTAATAATCAGATGATAAAAGATGTATTCTTCATATGGCAGTTACTTCTCCTTGTTTGGTCTCTCTTATATATCTTTTTCCTTCAGTAGTCATGATTCTTCACATGCCCCTTGACTTTCAATAAAATTAAAATTTTATTTTATATTTATAATAGTAGATAAGGGGGATTCGCTACTCACGAGTTCTCCTCATTCAAAGA
>VDFB02018620.1:0-40345 GCA_007258455.2 Sequoia sempervirens | reverse complement strand
GACAGTAAAAGAGAAATCATGGACCAAAACAATGCTACTCCAAGAGGCTTAATTAGCAGGCTACAATAGGACAGTTGACTATCTAGGCTCTCCCCTTCACCCCAAATCCTTGAAACAGGTTCTTACATGCTAGTTACACCCATTTCTATCACTCCTAAGTTCCTTCACAGTTAAAATCACCCCAAAAAGCAAAAGTCAACTTTTTTCCTCACAATCTAGGCCTGTCACATGAGGATGCCAGGCCTAGAACATTGAAAAAATTCCTCCACATAGCATGCCATTCTCCAGAACCCTAAAAATATGAAAATATATTTCATCCCACCAAGAATTAGCATTATTACAACATGGATATGGAAGAAAGATTCATTCTTCAATCAAAACCCTAGTTTTGAGGGTTTTCAGACCAATTCTTGCTAAACTGGTGATATCTTCTTTTATACTCAATGAAAACTTGTCAAATCACCTCCAAAAGAAATCCAGGTCTTCCCTCTATCCAACCATAATAGGAATTTACCTGTATAGTACATATATAGGCCATACCACGCAGTAGAACAAGAAATTTACACACAGATTTTCTAGAAAATAGCAAGCTTTTGCATTAGAACTTCAAAATGATTCATCAACCCACATGCCTCAACCAAGAGAGGCTTATTTATATCTTCAACCAACCTTCCCGACATCCCACAACTGAAATTTGAATTGGTTGTACGTTGGGAACTAACAAAACATCATTTAGACAACTAATTGCCTAGTTAAGGCAAGTTAATACAACTTCCACAAGCCCGAATACAAAGAGCCTTAAAGAGGTGTCAAAAGGCATCAAAACCATTTCAAAAAACCAAGGAAACTCCCCTCAAGCACCTAGTTGCATCATGGAATTTTTATTCTTTAATTTTCCAAGGTGCACTAAGCTTACAAAGTGAGGATGGAGACCTTGTGATTACATTGAAACTTATCACCAAGACTCAAAACCTACTACAAGCCTTTGAAGAATCAAAATGTTGTTGTTTCAAATGACTATGAACACTAACTTTCACTATTTGAAGATGTTGAAACCTTGTCATAGAGACCTAGAACATTGATGCAACCACTCATCCTAACTTAAAACATACCAAAAGTCTCCAAGCAATTAGACATAGGAAGATTTAAGATGACTTAAATAATTTTTATTGCCAAAGCATAAACTTATGATGACTTAACCAGTCCTAGTACACACTCCCTCCTCGTTAACCACTTAAACATATGGAGTTTATCAGTGGACAACTGAACCACCTCACACATGCACCTGAATTATGTCTATTAGTGTTAAAATTCATCTTTTTCAAGACAACTTAAACCAAAATATTATGTATGGTGAAACCATTCTTCTGCACAATACATTTGAGGCCTTGGTTGTGTAATTGGTGGACCACATTCACATTTAACACTTGTTAGAAAGTCTAAAGTCATTAATTGTAAGGGACAGTCTCCTTCATACATTGATTTTATTTGTGGACACATTTGGACAGTAGTAATAATAACTTGCAATCTATCAAGACTTGATTACCTTATAACCAGTCAAATTCTAGTGATGAATGATAGATTAATCATAATGTCACCTTGGGATCACATCACCATGAAAGAACTTCATCCAACATCCTTATGAGTGTAGGTACCACCAAATAGGTATTTGTCAGATTTGTCTTCCTCGAGCGAGGGAAAATTAGGAAGAGAAGAGGAAAGCGAGACATGTAGTAGGTCTAAAAGAGGGAGATCAACTAGAGGTCAAAAGATTAGAAGAAAATTATGTAAACGCATGGAATTTTTTCTTGTTGAAGGGGGGTCATGTTCTTATGATGATGAGAGCATAGGTGACATCGAGGTTCCCTTGAGGTACAAACATCTACGAAAACAATGGGTACCCAGGGAACTTCCTCCAATAAACACTGATTTTTGTGTCAACGAGAGGATATATCACATAGCACCATCGTCATTACATGGTTTGGGCCTATTTTGCATGGACGGCATAAAGGTATGTTACAACAAAGTTATTGAATTGATGTAGTATGTCGGACCTTGTTACAGTTACAAAGATTAGATGCAGCTAGTTCGATATACACTGTTAGAAAATTATATACAACTAAAAGATAAGGATCAAAATAAAGGATTGGCTGTGTACATTGATGGAAGGCCAAAAGCATCAGGGAATATTATAGGTTTTATAAATAGTACATGACTTGGGTCAACAAATAAGCAACCCAATTGCATATTCGAGGCGCACGAGGGAAACCATGTATTCGTATGTGAGATAAAATAAATAACTGTAGGGGAAGAGTTGCTAATCGATTACAATTTGAATCACTTAGATACAAACACAGTTACTATGGGGGTGGTATGTACTATATACCATTTTACCCAACCTCTAAATAATGACTCCAATATACCATTTTATTATTATATTTTTTTTCGTAAGTCTATTGGTTTCATTTTAGTAATGTTTTTTTATATTTAATTTTTGTCACAGCAGGACATTGATCGTACAGGGAAGGATTCGGCCCAGACCACAGATCGCGATGCATCTTCAGGCGATTCTACCTAACAGTTTTACCTCATTGTAATTGTACAAATTAGATACGAGCAAAATTTTTTATTATTATGTTTTTTTCATAAGTTTATTGGGTTAATTTCGATAATGTTTTAAATATTCTTGTTGTAAACAGCTGATCGGGGAAAGGCACCAACAGTAGAGGAGAGCATCCATAGGGTCGAGGTGCAGTCACTGTTATTGGATGATGACATCGCATATTCAACAAACCCTATCGATATGATAAGGAAGACACCAAAAAAATTCAATGAAGAAATCCTTCAATTGTTATTCATAGTGCCTAAAACAAATGAGATAAGAGAGAGGGTTAAAATATTGACTGAGAGAGTACAAAACTTGCAAGTAAGTTTTCACGAGGTCTTTAATTATAACATAATTTCATTCATGGTTTTATAATTTTTAATCTTTTATGTCATGAACTAAATATGTGTTTTTTTTACAAGATTTTATGCATCCTCATGATGTTGTTGCCCATGATCAGGGTACTACAGGTGCTACCCGCAGAGTAGGGGTTGGTACAAGTGTCCATCCTGATCTTCCTGCACATACATCACATGATCATCCGACCCCATCATCCATGCCTATATTGTCAACTGAAATGTTAGCAACACATAGCATGCACGCATTGGGTAGTATTGGTGATGCAGAGGCCACTAGTGCTAGTGATGTTTTAGTAGCATTTCCTGGATCTTCCCATATTACTAGTATGGGAACATTTCCAGTCACATTTGTGGTGACCGAGGATTTCATTCCTATAAAGATAGAGAAGGTCCCAGGTAATTTAAAATGTTTTAATTATTATTAAATATAATCCAATTGAAATTTACTTATTGATCACTCTTTTTAGACTAATGATCCCATGATCATTTTGTAGGAAATGATGTTTTTTATAAACATCTAGGTGATATAACATTGGAGCTCTTCGGGCCCACCATACGTACATGGTGGAATTACCATAATAAAGATTTAAAGGATGATCTCATTAACCATTTAGTTATGCTATTTGGTGATAAAACATTCAACCGAACGAAGGTCCTTAAGAAAGTTGGTACATATAAAAGTATGTGAGGGACCAATATAGGTCACATTTAGAGAAGAACAAAAAGTAAGAGCATCCCCTCATGATTCCAGAGAGGGAGTGGAAGGACCTAGTGTCGGATGGAAAGGAGAAGAATGAAAAGAAAAAAGGAAAGACACCACCAGGCCGAGGAAGGTATGTGATACTATCAACAATGTAATTATATAGTAATTACTCTTTCTTTTTACATAATCTAGCGTATTTCAAAATTTTCATAGGCTTCCCGACACATCAAAGGAAACAAAGGAAAGACTAGAAAAACATGTGCAACACAAACTTGGCTCTGGTGGTTATATGAAATTAGCCTCAAGAATTGTAAGTATCAATAAATGAAATATTGCATCCAAATAATAAATTGCAAACAATTTTGGTTTTATCACACCATAGAAGTAAAATTCATGATATTATGCAAAAATGTAGGGCTTTGAATTCAACATAGCGCCCACAGAAGAGGAAATGAAGATTTCCTTCCACCATGCCTATGAAGTTGTGGCTGAACGCCTAAGAGTCTTGATTGGGCAAACATAATCTTCCACTGCATCCGACACACAGGTAAATAAACTCAATAAAGTTTATTTAAAATTGAATACTTGTGCAATCTATTCAATATTAATTTCCACCATAAAGTAATTATGTGCCTATTTGTTTTAAATAGACATATAATGATAATACTCCACCTAACATTGGAATGCAACCTGGTGAGGGTGGAGCACAACCTGCAGATGAAGGTCATGGTGTGCATCCCGGTACTAGATGTATTCATGTGCTATACAAAACATAGTATGGATTAATACAATTAAACATCTTTAATTGCAATTGGTGTATTAATTAATGTAACCTTTCGTGTTTCAACTTTAGAGCATGTAGAGCATGATCAACATGATGTTGAGCATGATCAGGCTAGAGAAGATCAGGAACATGATGTGGCCCCATCAGGTAAAGAGGACCACTCTAATGTTCTTTTAAACATATTTAATTGCAATTGGTGTATTCATTAATGTAACCTTTCATGTTTCAACTCCCGATTAGGATTTAGAGGGTCTTCAGCATGTTGAGCACAAGGCTATACGACAAGATCAGGAACATGATGTGGCCCCATCATGTAAAGAGCACCACTCTAATGTTCTTTTAATTAATAAAATACTTGTAACAATAATAACAAAACATATCAATTTAACATTTCTTTGTTATTGCAGCAGACCACCCCTTGAAGTGGCCTCCACGTCGTGATTAGTACACAACTAGACATACATTAAGATCAAGAGAAGAGGGTATAACAACTAAAGGGGGGAAAAATGATTTAGAAAATGATACTCCACTTCAACTTTTTTTAGCTTCAAAATTAAAGAAACAAAAAAAAAAGTGATTGTAATCATATTATGAAAACCATATTTTTGATAATATGTAACAACTGAATGAATGAATGTTATATGTTATTAATGGATGAATGAATGAATGTGAATATGTTAATGAATGAATGTTATATGTTATTAATGGATGGATGAATGAATGCTATATTTTATTAATGGATGAATGAATGATTAATGTTATATGATCCGGTATGGGGAATTGAGAGTGATGTGAGGGGGGGGGAGGGCCAAATGAGCTTCCATCGTCATGTGGTTGGCCCTGTTAAGTAGAGAATATTAAACTGTTCTTGAAACAGAGAGAAGCTCAATCCAATTATTACATGCAAGTATCTTTTTAATTCCTCTATCTTTCATCAATCTCTTTACTATTTGAACCTAGTACCAATGTTTTACATGAAGAACCCATTATTGTGAAATGTGCCTCTAGTTGAGTAAACTGAATCCATGCTCTACATCATAATTTCAAGTTGTTTACATTCCAATGTTCTGAGTTTAGTTTGTTTGTATGGCTTTGTATGAATACCATATTGTATTGTGTGTGGATCTAGTTTCAAAGCTCTGTTTCTTTTATTTTTTAGTGGTGACATAACTCTAAAATTTGACTTTTTGTGCATAACAGGTTAGTGGAAAATAGACAGCTCTGAAGGGTTTAGAGGCTCGATTGAGATAGATACACGGATATTTGGATCTTGTTGTTGATGGGATGCTTCCACTTAACCATGAAATTTTGTACCATCTACAGGTATGCAAAAATTTCTCTACTTACATTCATTCAACTTACTGTCTTCCTCTCAAATTTATGCATTCATGTGTCATTTGAGAGGGTAACTCCATAAAGGTTTTGTCACAATTGAAGAATAATGCATTAGCTTATGTCCATCATGAAAATAACGAGGGTTATTATGGGGCAATTTGATAGGAAATGAGTAGATCCCATAGTATGCTATAGGCCTTCATACTACAACCTTATTCATGATAGAAGATTCTTGTTTTGTGACATGGAAAGAATACATTAAGTGATTGACAGACCAAGGATAGTGAAATATGTAGGAATAAGTGATTGAGAGTGAGCAGGGGAAGCTTCTTTAGATGATCAACTAGATGATCAAACCACCAACTTAGCACAACTCTCTCAAATACTCTTTAAGTGGACCTTTCCAATCCACTATTCCTTCAAGGAAAAGACCCAACTCGCCTAGGGTTCTTGTACTCTCACAACCAAGAGGGTTTGTAACCACGTAGATGATGTCAAATGGTACCAAACCAAAACTTAATACCCTAATTTTCACTTAGGAAACTCCATTTTCTCATCACTCTAACCTTTAGGCATCTTTACCCTTTTAACCCTTGTAGCCCTACCTGGTAGGGTAGTCAGAATAAAATCCACATACAAGCCTATACCAAGCCCAAAACCACTAAACTTAGATAGGTATTATATGCCCCTACAAGGCCTCAAAACCTTCCTTCATGATAGTGAATAGAAAAAGAGCAATGGACCAAAAAAATGCTGCTCCAAGAGGCCTAATTGGTTGGCTACAACAGGACAGTTGACTATCTTGTGGATAGCCTTGTGTTGTGTGTACTTCTTCCTCCTATCTTTTCTTTTTTGCACTTCTAAATTTTTTGCAACAATCAACAAGCATGGATTCAAATGTTCTAGTTCCTCTATTAATTCCATTTAACTGCCATCAATGGAAAACTAAGGTTCAACTAATACTAAAGAACAAGAGGTTATATAGAGTTACAATGGGGGTAAAAAAAAAATGTACAGATGAAAGTGCTAAAGTTAAGTGGTTCAACAAGGGTAATCAAGCTTTTGGATTCTTATTTTATATTGAAGCAGCACAGGCCACCTTCTGACTTGAGTTCATAAATCATATTGATGAGTATATTGTCTTCCAATCTTTGGACCGTGAACAAATAAGTAGCATTGTGAGATTACAGGTATGTAGATCATTTATTTTTTTGAAAAACTTATCATTTCTAAAGTAAAAACAAAGGTAGAAAAATTTTCTAATTAGTTAATAAAGAATTTATTTGTGACTTATAATAACTGAAGATGCACATAAAATTGTATAAGATCCAAGTACTTTAGGGAATTCATAATAGGATATGCAACAAGGGGGTAACTCAAGTGCTTAATACAAATATTTGGTTGCAGTGATTTGGTCAACAAACCTTGTTTTCTCCTTTGTCTGAATGCCATGTTACTGTGCATTAACTCCTGAATTATAACCATTAGGAAGCTTTATATCTCATCTAGGCATCTTTAGCTAGATCACATCAGTTATGTATTTTTCCTAGTATATCTTTTGTTATATGATGAAGAGAGAAAACTCACTCTTTTGTTGTTGTACAATGTGAAAGAACCCAAAAGTTTTCTATCCCAAAATTCCATCCTCTTACAAAAAATAGAATATATAGCTTTTCAATCTATTATTGATTTATAATTGATTCTTGAGGTCATATATTAGGGAAGTCAGCATTCCAATGGCCACTAAATAAATAGATCTTCCATGTAATGCTTTCCCACTTCAATTCCTTCTCAACCTTCTCTATAAATGCATATAGAGTTTCAAAATCTTTAGGTTTATCAAAAAATTTTAGAGGAAATTTCTTCCCTAATGCCTTCTCAAATACAACCACCATTATTATTATCATTTGCAACCCTTGTGTAGTAACTTTGAAACTTGGTAATTTTATCGTTATTTTCTTTTGAAGTACACACATGCAAAATAGTTGTTTATGCACATAAGAGATAACAAAAGTAACCACATGTCAATTGCATACAAATTGATGGGGAGAAGATAAACACCCAAAGTTATTGAAACATCATTAGCATATCCTACAATCATTGCATTCCAAGAGATGACATCTCTTTGATCCATTCCATCAAATAGTTCGCATGCCTTATCTATACTTCCACATTTTGAATACATGTCTACTAGAGAATTTCCAACTATAATATTTGACAAAACTCCCCCTTCCATTATGTTATGATGGATGTCCATACCCTGTTCCAAAGCTCCTCTTTTGGCACAGGAAGGGAGGATGCTCACAAAGGTTGTTGAATTTGGCTTTACACCGGCCAATTACATTTGCTTTAAAATTTCTAAAGCCTTTTGAATAAATCTATTTTGTGCATATCCTGCAATCATTGCAATCCATGAGATGACATTTCTTTGAGGCATTTTGTCAAATAGTTCACGTGCCTTGTCTATGCTTCGACATTTTGCATACATGTCTAATAGGGTAGTTGCAACTACAACTAATTGAAAATCCTCTATCCTTTATGTTTTGATGGATGTCCATACCCTATTACAAAGCTCCCCTTTTGGCACAGGTAGGGAGGATGTTGGAAAACATTGTCGAATTTGGCTTTACACAAGCCAATTACATTTTAAAAAAAAAAATTGCACAGTTTCGTTGAAATTTTGACGAACATGACTGAAAAAACTTCAAAAAGCTATCGACGAACTTGTTGTACCTCCAAAGAAATGACCGACCTTATGAAATTCCTATTTCATCGCTATTTCAATAATTGGTTGGTGGTGCTCCGATGTTCTAGTTGATTTTCGCCGCTTGTTTTCTAGCTACGATTTGTCAATAAAGCGACACACGTTTCGTCGGAAGTTCGACGAACATAAGAACACCTTTACCGTGGTGAGTACCAACGAAGTCACGTCGTGAGTTTGACGTTTCAAGGTGTGTCAGTAAAGCGACGAAAACATTCCGACGAACTTTTTTGTAGTGGTTCACCGGTGTTCCAATGAGAGTTTGTCAAATTTTCAAAAAACGTTCATCAGAAAATGAAACTAAATACAGTAGTGTCGTTGGGGCTCCTGACTCACACTTGTGGTGAGATGGTGTTTATGGTTGTGCCCCATGTACCATGTGTATATCAGGGACTGGTGAGATAGCCTTGTTCAGCCTAGATAGAGGCTCATGTTTGCCAAACCCTTATCACTAATTCTAGGATTGTGCTGCTTGGCGTGTTTTCTTGTGTGATACCAGCACATTGCTTTTCAGTTGAGTCAGCCCTTGTCTTCTGCTTGTTGTTTGTTGAGTTTTTTGTCCTTTTCCACAGTTCATCCCTACTTTCAGAGGTGAATTTTCCCCTTACAGAGGCAAATTTACACTAAAGATAGACGATTTTTCCCTCTTCCTAGGTGATCCCGTTCTCTATTCAAGTCATTATGTCAGTTTTTTCCCGTAAAATTCACCTATTTTCAGTGAATTGGTGAAATATTCCACCCTTAGGGGCGAACTTGCTGTCCACAGGGGTGGTCTCGTTTTCAATCCGAGTCGTTTCACCAGTTGTTTTCTATCGAATTCACCCATTCTCTACCAAATAGGCGAATTGCTCCTTGTTTGGGCGAATTTAATACTATCCTGGATGAATTTTCCTCCTAAAGGGGCAATTTTGCTCACTATCTGAGTCATTCTGTCGGTCCATCAGTCATCAATTTTACCTGTTTCTCTAGAAGAGGCAAACTTGCTCCACCTTTAGGCGATTATGCCTACTGTTTCAATCCCTAAGTCATCAAATTCGCCCATCCTCTGAGAACAGGAAAATTTTCCACATCCTTGGGCGAATTTGCTTCAAAAAAGGGTAATCCCATTTTCCATTCATGTCTTCATCCATTTGTTTTCCTGTTTAGTGTGTCTGTTTATCCATTTAGAGAGTTTGTTTATCCGTTTAATGCATCTGTTTATCTATTTAGAGAGTCTGTTTTCCCATTTAGAGAGGTTCTTTCTCCGTTCGTCGAGCCCATTTCCCCATTGGGATAGTTCATTTATTTGGTGTCGAGTTTGTTTGTCCGTTGTCGAGGCCATTTGTTTGTTTGGTGAGTCCGTTTGTCAGTTGGGCAATCCCATTTTTAGGTGAATTTGTCCCCATTAATACCGTCCAGGAAATAGGCAAATTTGTCACCCCGTTAGGTGAGTTTTTCTATTACGTCTTCCCATTTACATCTAGTTTGGGTGAGTCTATCACTGTTTTGGGCAAGTCTGCTAGCTGTTTGGGTGAGTCTGTCACTGTTTTGGGTGAATATGCTCCATGTTTGGGCGAATTTGGTCCCTGTTTAGGTGAATTTGCTCCCTGTTTAGGTGAATCTATTATTGGTTTTGGCGAAGTTGTCACACTTTGGGGTGAATCTGATAGTTGTTTAGGTGAATTTGACTTGCAGATTCACCTGTTTCTAGAGTCACCTTTGATTTGGGTGAATTTTCTCTCTGTAAACAGGAAAAGTTGCTTGACACAGGGGAAAATTTGCTAAGTAAAGACATATGAAGTTGTGATCCAAAGAGGCGAATCCGCTTCCAGTACAAATTCCAAAACGTGAATCCTTTGGGCCACTAAAACCTTATTTTTTTCCTAGTCGTTTGTCATGATCAAAACATTTTTATCACCTTCCATTGTCACTTTAGTCCATCTGCATCCTCCAAAGATCATCGTTTCATCAATCCAAATCCCCTAGACTTCGTTTTAAAGGTTATTACCCAAGTTTACTTAGGTGTCTGAATCTGATCGTCATCATCCACATCTACTTAGGATTGTCAGCCGTCCTGATTCAGTTATTATCTTCGGCCGAATCAATCTCCTTCCATCTTGAGGTGGATTTGGTACCGTAATCATCCATCTGTCCTTCAATCTGATCAATTAGCACCTTAAGTCACCTAGAGTGATTTCTGAACTTGGTTTAGAATTTTTTTCCTCATCTTATATGATCAATTACCTAATCTAAACAATCATTTCATATCATTGATCAATCCAATCCAATCCAATCCAATCCAATCCATTCTTATCCCTTATCCAATCATCCAATCAATTGATCCTCCATCTAGTTTAATCAATCCTCTAATCATCACCTTGCACTACATCCTAGAGTGTAGCGTCATCCTAGCTCATCTGGTAGTTTTACACTTTCATGCCCATTCAAACCCAATCACAAGAAAAGAAAATGGCAGAAAAACAAGGGCAAGGTATCCAGGACATTCCTCAAGATCTCAATAGCCAAGGAACCCAAAATATTCCTCAAGATCCCAACAATGGTGGTTCAACCCAATCCAACACTGAAGTCCAAACCACATCACCTCCTGGTGATGAGAGCATGGTCATCCAACCTGAAGTCACTGTCGATGAATATCTCAATAACACCACTAATCTCTAGATGATAGATCGCCTCCTCAATGAACGTGGGGACAAAATTCTTGCCACCTTAATCATGAAAGGATTTAAACCACCTCCTAACTTTAACATGTCGTAATATGTCAATACCACACCCCATCGAGTGTCTTAGGACCCCCAGAATTCACATAACGTTCTAGGAAATTCATATATCCCCGAGGGTCCCCCCATAGACAACTGGTATCAAGAAGGGTTTGGGAATATCGTCCTTTATGAGGTCCACCCTCCTCCCAAGATCACTGTTGTAGGTGCATCCCAGTCAGGTCTTGATCCTAATGACCCCCTTGCCTATGACATGCCACAAAATTTTCCACTGCCGCCACATCCTAACGTCCCGCAAGGCCTGACTCTCATTCTATCTACACCACCTCTTCCAAACCAACCAGGTCAGCCACTCATCAATACTAGGGGAAATCCTTTCCTACCACTACCTCTGGGGTCCACACCCATATCCAATCCATTCATTCCCCAACAACTGTAGTAGTCGCTGCAAGGTAACCCTCTGCATACTACCATTTTGTAGTAGACACCACAACAACAACCTCCACAACAAAATATTCCCATCTTGATAGTACAACCACAGGAGCCCCCACACCAACCACACAGTAATCCATCACAACCTCCTCAAAATTTATTGTTCCAACAACTGCAAGCCACCGAACATCCCAATATCCCATTTCTGCCCCTTTGGGGGCAACCATCTCATCAGCACACACAAATCCTAACACAACAACCACCATCTCACCAGCATATCCCGCAAAACATCACATAGTACATGTATCACCCAAATAGTGCACTTTAAATACGACTCGCCACATCGAACCCAAATCCTGGTCATGTGCATCATGTTCTACAACAACCTCAACAACAACCACTTCACAACCACCTTATCAACAACCACCATACCAACACATTGCTTCCACCTCCTATCGGCAACCTAATCCCCAAAAACCACCATATGCTTCACAACAATACGCTACCTATAACTATTAGTCCAACCCATACTACACTTTGCAATAGTCTCCTTCTTATCAACAACCATCATATCAACAAGGTGCTTCCACCTCATACTATCAAGCACCTCCATCCTACCAACAAGTGGCCTCTACCTCTTATTATCAAAATCCTCCATATTATTAGCAATCCTACGCCACCCAGTAGCTGCAATCCACCTACACCAATCAATATTAGCCTACGCCTTCATACACACCTCCACCTTCATATGATAAAAATGCCTTTGTTCCATCATCATCCTATCAGTAGTATCCTCCATATAACCAATCCATCCCATCTAACCAACCTCAGGTACCATCCGTTAACAAGGAGTGGGAAGAAATAAAGGCCACACTAAAAGACTTGCAAGCAGGGACTAACAAGCAATCCTTTAAGATTGAAGACATTTGTCCCTATCCTTTCGATCCCTCAATCTCATCAGTTCCTTTCCCAAAGAATTTCGAGATGCCGAGATTTGATAAGTACAAAGGAACTAAAGATCCTAAAATCCATCTTTAGGAGTTTTATTCCCATTTTCAAGAAGTCCAACACTATGACAATTATCTCTTGCGATTATTTCCAAGGAGTCTAACAAGGATAACTCTTCAGTGGTTTATGAGTCTCGAGAAGGGATTCATCAAGTCTTTTGCAGATCTTTTAGAAAATTTTGTCTCCCACTTCTCCTTTAATTTGGAGAAGGATGTCGATACTTTGGATCTTTTGAAAGAGAAGCAACATGAGGGAGAAACTTTCACAAGCTACCTTCAAAGGTGGTGAGCTTTGGCTAGTCGGATGAAATCACTGCTTAGAGAAAAAGACATGGTCACCCTTTTCATTAAAAACTCTCACCCAGACATGGCA
This sequence comes from Sequoia sempervirens, assembly GCA_007258455.2. NCBI lineage: Eukaryota > Viridiplantae > Streptophyta > Pinopsida > Cupressales > Cupressaceae > Sequoia > Sequoia sempervirens. Next base: position 27,269 of record VDFB02018620.1, on the reverse strand, counting down.
CATAATTTCAAACTCCACTATGTCACAACCTTTGCAGAGGTAGTAGAAAAGGGTCCTATCATTGAAAGAGCCCTTATTACTAAAGGGTTGGTCAAAATTTATAACCCTAACAAGGAAAAGTCATCCAAGGATAAACCTCACTACTGGAAAAAGAATAAAAACTCTTTCAATGATGGTGTCACTAACACCAAACATGTTCAAGTAGCTAACACATTGCAGAGACAACAACACGTCTCTAATCAACCATCTGTTCCTAATGCTATATCAGTGCCATAGGGGGCACCTTGTCCTCCCCCGCAATCTAACTAGAACAATCAAGGGAACAATAAGTGTCAATTCACTCAGTTGGGAGAGCCCTTAAGTGTCGTGTTCAATAGGCTTCTTTAAGCTAATTATCCTGTTGATGGTGTTTTCTGTACATCAACAACTCAAATAGAATGTAATATCCTATCTCTCTTGAAAGGTAAATCTCTATTAGCAAGCCTCAAGAGATAACCCCAAGGTCTCTAATGTCAGGTCTTGACAATGCATAAACAACTCAATGATAAAATGTGAAGATGTTGGTAATCACAATGGGACCTTACTACAAGCAAAATACTGAAACAATTTTATCAGATCTAACAATCTGATGATACTTTAATCCTAGATCTAACCCAATAATCAAAGAAATAGAAAAAGATAAGGGTTTCAAAGAGATTTCTAAATCTAATACTACTCCTAAGATTAACAATGAAAATAACCAACACTCGAATGGACCAATCCCTCACAACCAATCTCTACTTGACCTAGATAAATCTGCAGTCTTATAGAAAATAGTGCAATCTTCTGAGGTGTTAATATTTTCAAATCATAAACATTCATTCAACAACCCTATTGCAATTGAAATGAACAAACCCTCACAATCGAACTAAGCACACTGAATATGAAGTCCAGGCTAACTTTGCAAAGCAACTAACAATCAGTTGGTTGCGAAAAGTATGGACTAAAGGATTGTTGCAACATTCAAGTATTAAATCACAAAAATTATTGAATCAAATCTAATCTAAATATTAACCTCCTCAAAGCAATTTTAAAGATGGAATAGCAAGAACCATGCAAGACAAGAGAATAAAAGTATGGCACCAAATCACAATGTCATTACTTGCATTCAGATTATCCACTGTAGCAACAATTCCAGCTTTTTTGTTACAATATTTGCTTGAGAACTACTACTTGCTAACTTTCTCTATTTGCTTCTAACTATTTTAATCTATTCTACTTCTATCTTCTAACCCATTCTGACTATTTCCAACCATCTAACCCTTTTACAAATGAGGCCAAATGCAAAATATATAGAATCCCACCAGAAAACCCGTCGGCCAAGCAAGAGCTTGCAGCATTAACTAGGCACCACTGACCAGTCAGGAGAAAGTCAAAATGGAATGAAGGAATGCATTAAATGTGCGAACTACACCCAGGTCGGCCTGGGATTGCCAATGTAGCTCAAACCATTGTAGGGCGCGATAATGGGGAAACACAAATCCCGGAGTAGTTGGGCATTAACTGCCCTCCCCTTTGTCTCTATTCCGATCCGGCCCTTCATGAACTCTCAAGAACATCCCATCCAAGTCAGCTACTGGTGGCAAAGGAAAAACCCTAAGTCGATTCTCAATGGATGCGATCTCTTCTCTTGACCGTTTGACCGACTTATCCCAATCCACCTTATACGTTAGGTATTTGTCAATAACTGCAAGGTAGGTGGTTGCATCATCCAACTGGTGCTCAGAAATAGAACCATCATCAAGTGGCGCGTAAACATCCTGCCACCAATTTCTCAACTATTCCTGACTAAAATATTTGGGAGCAATTTTCCTTCTTCCCGTCATAATTTCAAAGAAGGCAATGGAGCCATTATATACACCACCTAGGGTATCATCAATCTGCCTTCTTTGCTTATAAATCTTCTTCAATAATTTTTGCCTAATTTGGAATGCCTCATACCACTCCCATGGTTCGACAGCTCTGGAGGAAGGAAGAATTCCATCACTTATCAACCTATCCCAGGTGTACTCCATGATAGTTCTGGTTTTCTGCAGAAGGAGATCCATGTCCTCCTTATCTTGTGCCAACACCACCTTCAACCAATCAGTTGCCATGATAGCATCCTTCCCAGTTGATAGAATCTCTTTAATAGCTTCATCACCCTTCATTTGCACCCCTTTTAACCAATTTTCGGTGGCAATAGTGGAAGTTTTCATCTTTTCTAGCTCGGTGATGATCTCTTGAGGTAGAGGATTCACAACAAAGATCGAAGGGTTAATGGATTGTAGGGGCTTCATTAATTCCTCCAAGCATTTCCTAAGATTTTCATTTTCTTTCTTCAACTCATGCTTGGTCTTTATTTCCTTTCTCAATCTACCCACAATAACTGCACTAGATCCCTCATAATCTTCAATGTCCTACTCGACTGATGTAGGTCCTAGATTGAAATTCTTAATATTGTAATCCTTTCCAACCACATCATCTCTATTTTTATCTGGAGCAGGGGTGGAAATGTGAACAACTCTATCATGAGCTTCATCTCTTTCAATCCTCGAGATCACCCTAGCCTTCTTCCTACCTTTATCTTTTGCAATTTTGGCTAGTAGTGCATCCCAATTTGGTGGAATATCTTCCACAACAACTTGTTTTCTCTTTATCTCTTTGTCCATCCAACCAAGGATAGTGGATTCCAATTGCACCTCACTTTGTTTCTCCTCCTGCTGATTTTTAGGTGCTTCCTCACTCAGATTCTATTTATCAGAAGTCTCATTTGTCTTGCTTTCCTTCTCCTCGGCATGCTCTTCTTCTTGTTCAAGCGAGGGAACCTTCATTGTTTCCTCTTCTCATGGAGGGACTTCTTTAGTTCTGACAGGGGAATCCACACATGCAACCATAGGGGACTGCATTATTTTTTCAATTTCTACCTCCGCACTATGGAGATCACCTTCATGAAATTCCTCCCCCTCAATATCTGGATGATCCTCAACATCCTCTGACTCACTAGGCTTGCCTTGAGCTCCATGAGCTGAAGCAATATCATCATGTTGCTCCTCATGAGAAACCACTGGAGGGAGATCTATCTTAGGCACACTGCCCCTGGGAGAAGGAGTCCTAGACCTCCTTGTATACACCTTGGCCTTCTCCTCTGAACTTTCAACATTTATCACAGGTGGGGCAACTTCTTCCTCCCCAACCTTGGAGCTTGCCTTCTCTAAAATTTTTATGATTCTTCTCCTCTTGGGCACCAGCACATCAACCTCAGGACCCTAATGTTCAGTCCCTTTCTGCTCATATTTCCTGGTCCTTGTCCTCTGCTTAGCCTTTGGCTTTCTCTATTTTTCTGCTTCCTGGGCCTTTGTTTCTTGGACACCTTTAATTTTGATTTTGAATGGAGAATCCAACTTACCCTTGCCCTTGGGATCCCGTTCGGTAGATTCCTCAGAGGTGGAGTGGGGATCCAAATCTCCCATTAGAGCATAGGTGCACTGTACACCATTATTGTCCAGCTCCCACAGCTTATGCCTTAGCCACATTCTAGTAAATTTGATAACTGGATCCACTAGTTGTTTCAATTCTATCTTTTCCTCCTCTAGCCAATCCACATCACCAATTGGTCTGTCTTTTATGGCCTCATAGGCATGATCCTGGATCAAGTTTCCATCATCTTCCAATTGATCGGGAACTGCCTTTACATTGTACAACCGAACTGACTCCACTGGAAGCCGGGAGAATTTCTTCTTTCTAACCTCAAATTCATCACTATAGTTGGCCCAGTAGTCTTCCAAATTCACCTTGAGGCAATACTCTTTGTTGGCCTTCTTTTGAGCTTCTCTTGTAATGTCAAATCTAGACCTCTTGGAGTGGAAAGACAAGCCAAGGGCACTCATTTCTTCTTTTGAAGCCTGGGCGGAACTAATGGAAGGACAAACCTCTCTAGTACCAATCCTCAAGGGGAAGTCTCCACCAATCCAGTCTTGTGTTTTTCCTTCTTGACAATAGCATCAAAGTCACAAATCTTCCTAGTTACTTCCAACAATATAATGTGATCAGTGGGATACCTTGGAAGTCTGTATGGGGCCCTTTGGCAGCCATCAATCTAAATGTAGGAGAAAGTTGGGAACTGAATAAACCATGCCCCATATTTCTTGATGAGTTCTTTAGCCTGGTCTGAAATCCTGACATGCGCTGCCTCCTGAAGCATTCTGGTGATATACATGGTAAATGTATCATTTTCCCTCCTATAGTTCAAACCTCCCAAGTGCAACTAAGGGAAAACTTCATAAATAATATCCTGTCCAAAAATTCCCTTTGTATCCAATCCTTTGTAGGGATGGAATCTTGCAAGTGCATAGACCAGATATGAAGTCATTGTGAAAGTCTTTCTCTGCAACACATTGGATAACTATTCATGGAGTACTCCACTAATGAACATTTCACAATGGTAATTAATCTTCTCTTGCTCCATTCTCACAATCACATGGCACATCCAGTTTTCAAACGTACTAGCATTTTTCAATCCAACCACCCTGCTGAGAAGAGTGATGGCATCCTAGTACTCCTTCTTGAACTTTATCCTAAATAGCTGCTTGGGTAATTTAGAATAGTGTGACTTAGGCTTCTCCAGCCAAGAATTGATAAGTTGTTGTGACTTCACAGTCTGCTCGTTGTAGAACTCTTGAGCTACTCCCATGCTGAATCCCACCACATGAGATCTGTCTGGCATATCAAATGTTTGGGAAATGGAGACAAGGTTGAGATTTTCCATAACCCTCCCCTAAGGACCAATTATTCTCTATGTATCTTGATCATAGTGCCTGGCACATTCAAGGACTAGCTCATAACAATGCATTGCAGAAGGGAAACCAGCAACATGTGACAATCCTGATTCCATCATCCTTCTAGCCACCAAAGGAGAATCCTTAGCTGCCATTCTTTATTTGAACTCTACATAATCCCATGATCTGACATTTGTATCAATCACCTCCGACCAAACTGAAGTGATCTTGCTCTTAGGGATCCTGCTCTTAATGTCCATTTTAATCCTCTCTGCATTAGACACTGCGGACCCAGCTGGTACCTTGCTAGATTCAGCCTACACTCAACATGGAAATCATAATAAGAACCACAGGAAAGAGGATGTTAATCCATCAGTACATCATTAGAATGAATCTCATATAGCCAGAGTGTTATTTAAACTCATTTGAGATGACCACAACAAATTTTAGGTTTCAAGACCATCTATGAAATCTGAGCCAAAGAGGAATTTCAAGAAATCCTAGACCGATCAGATTCCAACGGAATAACAAGGAAACACCTACTTAACCATTAAACCTAATCATTTTTCATCAAAAAATTACACGGGAAATCAAATGTGACATGAAATAATCATTAAATGTATAACAAATCATAAACAAATCCAATTATCTCACGTTCTTTTATATTTCATCATATTTCAAAAAAATCCATAAGGGATAGATTTCGGATTTCCACGAAGAACGAGCCAGAGAGGAATTTTGGGAAATCAAAGAGATGCCGGATTTCAAAAAAATCTGGACCCGACGGAAATCCACAAATAAGTCAACACTACGAACCAATGCAGATTCTGGGAACGAAGGTCTCAGCAAGAGTCAGTCATCCAGCTGAGAGGTCTTGGCGACTTCAAGGAGGTCACGCCGAAGGATGTCATCGAAAAGGTTTCGCTAAGACTTGGTGGTTTCGGTGTAACGTCTCGCCGACCAGGATATAACAAATATATCGATATGACCAAAGGGTGGTCGAGGTAAGGTCTTGGCAAATATTTTTTGTCCCACCGACTTTCAGGGTCCAAGCAAACACTCCGGGCAGACTAAAGTTTTTTTTCGATACGAAGTCTCAGCGAAGCTGTGGTGTCTTACTAACAGGCGATAGGTTTTGAATTCGGCCAGAGGTCCTGCCGACCACATAATGTTTCACTGACAGCGAAGGTGTCGTTGGTATGACCTCTTTCCAACAACATGTGGTCTCCCCAAAAGAAGATCTGAGCTCACCAAGAAAGGAAGGCTTCGCCACAAGGTCTTGGCGACCGCCGGTAGTCTCGCCGAAAGCGAAGGTCTCGGCAAGAGTTGTGAGCTCGCCGAAAGGTCTTAGTGAAGGATGGATGTCTCGCCGAAAGAAATGAATACCAGTATAACTAATGGAGCCCACTATGACCTCTTGCTGACTAGGGCCGGTCTTGCCGATGGCGTATAAGGAAATACATGTCAATGAGAGACTTTCTTTCAGGGAGAGGTCTCAGCGACTAAATATGAACTTAGGAGGGCCCCTTGGTGAAAAAAAAGGTGATCGATATGACATCTCCCCGAATTTGAAGGGTCATAGTGAAGAAAATTCAGAGGGGAAGGATAGTCACTATTTTACCCAGACACCAAATCGATCATGAATTTCAAAATTTTTAACTCTGGACAAGTCAGGGATGGACCTTTCATAGATTTTCTTTACATTCTAGGTCAATTTTAAGATAGAATCACCTGACATGGCACTGCCCTAGGTTTCAAACCCTATTCATCCACCATTAGCGCATAGGTGAGCTCTGAATTCAGTTGTTTCAACTACTAAACCATCACTAGGGTTTACTAATTACTCTCAGGCGGGATTCATAAAAATGCAGATAGACAAATGAGCTCAAGACTCACCTGGGAGATGACAAATAACGCAATACTGAACAACCCTAGCATGAAATGATCAAATACGTAGGAATTCGAACCTCACAAGCTTTCATAGCATCAATGTGTCATTCATAATTCTCAATCAAAGGATGGGCAATAAAAACATACCATTATGACATGAGAATCGATCTCAGAAGCAGCAAATGTGAAGCCGAATGGCGTCCACAAAGAACAGATGCAGGAATGCACAAGAAATTGCCACCAAATCAATCAATTCAAACCCAAACACCCAAAATGAAGTCAATCAATCATAGGAAAGCACTCCTCAGCTCAAACGATGGAAAATAGTAAGCATGATGGCACAAAAGATCCCAGAAACCAAATTAAATACATCCTTCAAAGCATGCATGAAGCCATTAATGCAATCAATAGGACAGTCAGAAAACCCAGAAAGCCGACGACAGGGTGGAATCCGGGAAAATCCAGCCCATGCAGAAATCCGCGAAGACCAAGAATCCCCGAACCATGATGCACAACTGAAATCCAAACAGGATCCAGAAAAATTCGTCCAGGGAGGAAAATCCCGAATCAGGGTAAAACCCGAACTTTGTCCAAAACTTAGGATTTTCAATAAATAACCTGGGGAAACACTTAGGCAACCAAAAATAAGCATTTAAGCACATGCCAAGATAAGACAAAACCTCAAAAGAAAGGGAAAAAAAAAACCAAAAACTGAAGCGAAAGAGGGTCCCTACCTTCAGCGGGGCGTGTGTACGAAAACTGCACAACATATTTGATTACATATCCCATGACCAAACTCTTGATGAATTCAACCCCAAGTCAACCTGGTATAAATAAAATGAGTACTGTGAATTCTACAGGAACAAAGGGAATTCATTAAATAAGTGTCAAGGCTTAAAAACTTAAATCTAGGATCTTATAGATTGGGGTGATATACATGTGGATGCCAACCAGGCTTCTTTGTCTAATGCTCAACTTTAGATATACCAAAACTCATTCTCAAAGTATAACCAAGGAGCTAGCACATCAAATTCCAATCCCGGATCTAGTAACAACAATGATCAGAGTAACACCACAAATAACATTAGTTACAAAAATGTGCCATTTAATTATGAGGGTATCATATGCATATTGAGCAAGAAAAACCACGTGTCTATGATATGCGTAAAAGGTAAAGACCCACAGTGTGCTATTACTACCCACCACACTCGCATCATTGTTCTTGAAGCCTCTGCATCAACCCAACCACCTCCTGTGAGCTCGCAATATAATATTCTTGACCATATAGGGAAGACCTCGACATAGATATCCATTTTGGATTTGCTCAAGTCTTCTCCTATGCACCAAGAAATTTTAACCAAAGCCTTACAAGATACCCACGTCCCCAATGACATCGATCCTACTCAATTCCAAGCATTGGTAGGACATCTATCAACCACTTATCAGCTTGGCTTTATTCAAAACGACATGCCTTGCATCGATTCTAACCATAACCGCCTGCTCCATATCGAGGTCCTTGTAGCCCGACATAAAGTGAAAAGGGTCTTGGTAGATACTGGCTCTGCTCTGAATCTGTGTACATTAAAGTTCATAAAGCAGGTAGGATATACCCACGCTGACTTAAATAATCAGGTTATCACTATCAAGGCTTATGATAATGCAAAGTGTGATTCTGAGGGGACAATTTATCTTCCAATTTAGGTTGGACCCGTTGTACAGTACACAACCTGTCATGTCCTTGATCTGGACCTTCCCTATAACCTTCTTCTTGGGCGCCCATGGCTACATTCCATGCAAGTCATCCCTTCCACTTACCATCAATGCTTGAAGTTCCCATTTAATGGGATGGAAGTTACAATTCATGTCGACCCTCAACCATTTGAGTTTTTTTGCACACTAGAAGCTTCCTTTCCTCATTCTCATTACTGTCCAGGTGTAGAAATGGGGGCACGTCAAGCATCATCATCATCTACATGCCATACAAGCCATCCCTTCCACTTACCATCAGTGCTTGAAGTTCCTATTTAATGGGATGGAAGTTACAATTCATGCCAACCCTCAACCATTTGAGTGTTGCCACACACTAGAAGCCTCCTTTCCTCATTCTCATTATTGTCCATCTTCTAATACCCAATCCACCACAATATCCACTATATCTTCCACACCTGGTTCCACCATTACCAAGGTTCAGATCATCGACAAGGGATGTGGTGAGTATGAAATGCATATCGCTTTAAATGTGGCAACCATGCCACCCTCACCACATACATATGGTCAACCTTCTCAGTCTACAGCAAAGGAAGAAGAGAAGATGATCACCTTGAGCTCTAAGAATGTGGGGTCCAACACCTTTCACTCCCTATGGTTAAGACAAGACACACCCAAAGATGACATCAACCAATGGGTATATCATGAGGAACCTGAACCCTCTCCCCCTTTGAAGGAATATTTCCAAGAGACCTATCCTTGGCCCTCTAAGTTTGTGGAGAAACACAATTATCGAGGGGGAGGTCTTGGTGCAGAAGAACAAGGAATGAAACAACCTATTAAGGATTCGATACGACCAAGGTACTCAAGTTTAGGCACACTAAATACAAGGGTCCTATGCCATCAACTAGTTCCTTTAACAATGTTAGTGTGGACAACGGTCTCCTCGAAGACATACCAGAAGAAGAATCCATCATACATGCGTAGGATGATGTGGATCACGTAGACCTTTCATCCATGTTCGACTGCTTATCCGTCCTCTCCATTAGCCTATCTCTTTTCCATCTTGAACTCATAGAATGGGAGATGCATGGTAGTGCACCTATTGATACCTTTCCCTCAATGGATTTGTATGTGAATCTTATGGGCTTGGGGGAGGATGAACGCCCTAGTCGCAAAAATAAGAAAAAGAAAAATAAAAAAGGGTCACCTAGTGAAAACCTCCTCGAGGCACTTCTTGAATCAGAAAAAATAAAAATAAACGACGTATCTAACAGTGAAAACATCGATAAGGCACTGGAAGATGGAGACATTCATCTTCCCCTTGTGGGAACTCAACTATCTGAACGATCTTCTATACTCACAGAAGAGATGCATGAAGTAAATTTGGGAATTGAAGAAGATCCAAAAATCACATATGTGGCCAAGTCCCTATCAGAAGAGGAGTACTCCACTATCATCTAGCTGCTCAAAGAAGACATCATCAATTTTGCGTGGGCCTATTTAGATATGCTAGGATTGGATCTTTCTCTAGTCGTGCACCATTTGGATTTCCACCCGGATGCTAAACCCATCAAGCAGAAACTTAGGAAGATGCATCCTCAAGTAGCTCTATTGGTCAAAAAAGAGTTGGAGAAACTATTAGAGGTTGGGTTCATCAGGCCTATTGATTACTCTGATTGGATCTCCAACATAGTACTAGTTTCCAAACCTAATGGGAACATCAGGATCTGCACCGATTTTTGAGACCTCAACAAAGCCTGTGGATGATTTCCCCCTACCAAACATTGACATGTTGGTTGATTTAACTATTGGACACGAGATGCTATCCCTCATGGATGGTTTCTCTAGATATAACCAAATCATAATAGCACCTGAGGACCAACATAAGACTACCTTTACTACACCTTGGGGTACATTTTGTTACAATATCATTCCCTTTGGTCTCAAGAACGCGGGGATGACTTACCAGCGTACAATGATTGTCATCTATCATGACCTCATTCCCATCATCATGGAAGATTATGTTGATGATTTGTTGGGGAAATCTAGAACTAGAGAAGAGCGCCCTATGATCCTGAAAAAAATCTTTGAGAGGCTAGAGCATTACAAGCTACGTCTGAATCCGAAGAAAAGTGTATTCGGGGTCACATCCGGAAAGTTAATGGGTTTCATTGTCTCCAGAAGAGGCATAGAAGTCGATCCCCCTAAAGTCAAGGAAATCATGGAAATTCCTCCACTGTGCAATCTAAAATAGTTAAGGAGCCTTCAAGGAAAATTGCAGTCCATCAAATGGTTTATAGCTTAGTTAGCTGACAAATTCCAGTCGTTCACCCACCTCCTGAAGAAACATACATCCTTTAAGTGGGATTCAGAGTGTCAGCTGGGTTTTGACAAAATCAAAGAGTACTTGGCTCATTCGCCCATCCTCATGCCTCCCATTATAGGTAAACCACTTATGTTGTATATTTCAGCTACTTTGGTTGCACTAGGGGCATTGTTAGCACAACATGATGAGTCATCCAAAGAATGTGCTATCTACTACATGAGTTAGACCCTAGTAGGCTATGAGCTCAATTATTCTTCGATGGAAAAGGCTTGCCTAGTTGCGGTCTTCAGTTCATAGAAACTCTATCATTATATGCTTAGCCATCATGTGAAGTTGATATCAAAGGTCAATCCACTCAAGTATTTGTTATCCAGAACCACTTTGACTGGCCGCATGGCTAAGTGGGTTATGTTATTGAGTGAGTTCTATGTCGACTGAAAGGAAATTAAAGGGCAAGTGATAGCAGACCAGTTAGCAGATGCTCCCCTAGTAGATTCCTATCCCCTAATAAAAAAATTTCCAAATGAAAAATTTCTTACAGTAACAGAAGCAGCTACATGGACACTCTACTTTGATGGGTCCTACATGCACAATGGAGCTGGGGTAGGTATTTTGTTTATCACCCCACAAGGTTATTGCATCCTGAAGTCATTCAGATTAGCTTTTCAATGCATGAACAACATAGTTGAATATGAAGCTCTTCTCACCGGCCTTAGAATCTCAATCCAATGGAACATCACTCACTTGAAAGTATTTGGTGATTCCCAATTAATCATCAAACAGGTTAATGATGAGTTTCTGAAAAGAGATGATAAGTTGTTACCTTATAAACACATGGTGGATGAATTCAAGAATTACTTCACCTCTATCCAGTTCGACCAGATCCCTAGACTATAGAATAAAGCAATTGATGCAATGGCTACAATTGGTTCCTTGATTGACATGTCGAGAGATCGAACAGACTGTGAGTTCTTGTTCGAACAACTACTAATCCATGCTTATGACATCCCTAAGAGTGAAATGGTGTGTGACATCGTAGGTCCCGAATCACCATGGTATCATGATATTTTCACCTACCTTCATGAGAACATATTACCCCCTGACCTTACACGTAACCAAAAAAAATCTTCATCCAACGCACCTCCTGCTACACTATTGTAAGTGATACTCTTTATCGTCATGGGTATGATGGAACCCTTCTTAGGTGTCTAAATGAGTCTGAGGCCCACACTGCATTAATAGAAGTACATAGTGGTGTTTGTGGGGCCCATTCAAACGGCATAAGAGGATAATCAGAGCTGGTTACTATTGGCCTACACTGGAGCATGACTCTTGTGAGTTCGTGAAGAAGTGCTTACCTTTCCAATAACATGCGGATCTGATCTATGCTCTTGCTCAAGATTTGCAACCTATCATAGCACCATGGCCTTTCTCTCAATGGGGTTTCAAATTAGTCAGCAAGATATACCCTCCATCCTTTGATGGCCACACTTTTATTATCACTGCCATTGAGTACTTCACCAAATGGGTGGAAGCAATGCCACTCTCTCAAATTACAGGTACTTAGATTTCCAAATTCATCATTTTCCATATTCTTTGTAGATATGGAATCCCATCCACCATCATTTCTAACAATGGAAATCCATTCAAAAACTAGGTTGTAAAACATGTATGTGACACCTTCCACATTCAACATCATTGGTCCACGCCCTATTACCCCCAAGGTAATGGTCAATCAGAGGCTACCAACAAAACTTTGATCAAAATCCTTACAAAAGTGGTCAATAACACTAGTCGCAATTGGCATCTCCATATCCATCTCGCCCTTTGGGCATACCGCACTTCCATCTGCACCCCTACCGGCACCACTCCATATTCTCTCATTTATGTTGTTGATGCCATCTTGCCGATTGAGGTCGAGATCCCATCATTGAGAATATCTTTGAAGATCCTCATCAATGACGAAGATGCTCGGGTTGCAAGACTCAGTCAGTTGGAACTCCGAGACAAAAAATAGATCAAAGCATATAATCATCTTCAAGCATATTAGAATCATCTTAAGAGAAGCTACAACAAGAAGGTTTGTCCTCGCCAATTCAATATTGGTGATCTAGTCCTTAAAGAGAATCAACATACCTAGTAGGACCAAGACAAGAAAGGTAAATTTGAGGCAAATTGGCTGGGTCCCAATGTCATCACGGCTAAATATGGATTTGGGGCATACAGGCTTGCTACACCTGAAGGAGAGCCCCTAGAGAAGCCCATCAACATCATGCACCTAAAAAGGTTTTACACCTAAGTTAGCTGGGTTATCCTATCCTGCAAAAATACCAAAAAAGTAAAAAATTGTCAAAAATACAAAAAAATCAAAAAGTCCAAAAGTCCAAAAATAGTAAAGAGAAATAATTCATCCTATGGTGAAAACCACCCCTGGTGGCGCCTTGGATAAGTAAATTTGGTGAAAACCAGGTGACAAGCACCATTTGTAAAGGGCTTAATCATTATCTACCTTGCATCCAAGTTACTTTATCCTTCTATTTGTCCCATATGCATATCCAATCCTGACATCCTATCATATCCTATCATCCCATCATTATCCCATCATTGGTCACTTGGTATATTTTGGTTGAGCATTGGATGATCTTTATCCACTACCCCTAGTCCTAAGCTTTCATCCTAATCTGAGCTTGTGATGTCTGTCCTTGTTGTCGGTCGGTCTCTCATCTTCATCTAGGTTCTCCCATCCTGTCAGTCTTTATTGGATCCCATCTTGTCATGTTGGTCTCTTGGTCTTGTCTCTTATCGTCGATCTTTTGCGAACTACGTTGCCCCTATGCTTTCATGTAGGCAAGTTTGATCATTTGATCCACCCTCGAGGCTTTTGTCTATCTGGTCCTTGTCATCCATCATTGGTCTCCATTGTCTTCTTTCCACTTTTATCCATGGTCTTTTATCGAACTACAAGGGCTTTGCGCTTTCACATAGGCAAGGCTAATCTTTGATAAGCCCCCAAGCCCCTAGGTCTTTAGGGTGTGTCTATCCTGTGTCTTGTGTCTCGTGTCTTGTGTCATGTCATCAAGTATGCCCTTATCTAGCTAGTTCTTAACAAATGAGATCTGCTAGTGTCAGGAGGTACAATTCGTTTCAAATATCTTGTGTCATGTCGATCATTTATTTTAGTTGCCATCTTTGGTCTTAACAGGATACATCCTTCCTAACAGACCTCATCAATCCCATCCACCCTCTTAATCCTGTGGCAAAGGATGTTTGAAATTGATTGTGATCTTTTGATGCTTTTGGATTTTATTTATTATTCGAGCTCCCTATAATAACTTGTCATGGTCGCCTTGATCCATCATATCATGGCATGCTTTGACTGGTAAACATAGGGGCATACCTCGATCTTTTGTTTGTTGATATCTTCCTAGTTGTCCCGCATAGTAACCACCAAGATCCCTGTGGTCTTGTGTTACATCGGGGAATCCTTTGTGCTTTGATTATCCCAATACCTAGCCTGACCAAAGTCCTCGCGACTTTGGGGTGTTGGGATAGCCTCCTTTTTTGTTGAGTTTGTTTTATGCATTAGACATGAATTGGCCTTGGTTCTTCATACCCTGGCATATTGTGTCTTGTGCTACAACAAAAATCAATGCTCTTAAGAATGGAAAATTGCATTAGGATTGAAATTCCTCCATCCTTCTATTGCCTTCCATTTAACCTTCATCCATCCCCTCCCCTAACCTATGACCTATGATTTTGGTTGTGCAAACATCCATCCCCCCATCTCCTGTTCTTCTCAAGATTCCTACAGTTCTTGACAGGTGTCGTTTCACACCCATCCTACCTTCATTTTATAAGCTAAAGCAAACATGATACACAAATAAAGGAGGCCTATTAATGATGTGTGATCCATTGTTACACCCATCACCCTTAATTTTGTAATGATTACAGGGTAAGTACTCGCCCTTTAGCCCATCATTCACGCCGATATATTAAATGTTTGTAAGGAATTTAATTACTCCCATCTTCCATGTAGGATGCATTATCATCCCACTTTTCATTTATCATTCTCATAGTCATTTTTTTAATTTGGTTAGATTAATCTTAATTGGTTATTCTAAGCATCTTAGATTCATTTGCATTATCATCTTAAGTTATTTAGATTAATATAGTTTTGTTAGTCTAAGCATCTTAAGTTCATTTTCATTATCATTTTAATTTGTTTGGATTAACCTTAATTGGTTATTCTAAGCATCTTCAGATTCATGACATTATCATTTCGTTGCATTATCCATTTACATTGCATTAAACATCCTAATCTATCTCATTAAATTGCATATTCATTACATTCATCCATAACATAGATCACATATGCATACATAAATTTTATATCCACATCATCATACATTACAAATCAACAATGTGCACGTACATACATCGCCACCTACATCACAAATCATTAATCCAATAATCATATCATACAACATCCTAATCATCCATCACATCTTGCATCACAAAATGTTAGGCATAATGCATTTCATACATGTCATCCACATAGGCATAAACATAAATCATTATAGATACATATGCAGACCATGATCATCTGCATGTCATAAAGAATCACATTCATACACACACATCCATAAGTAAAAATTCATCACATAATAACACATGGTGTCGACAATGGTCATCATATATCATATAAATCTCAGAATATAATGTCCATCATAATGTCCAGCATATAATGTATCAATACATATCCATAGTCATCTAATAAAATACAGAGACTACGTCAATGAATGGGTGATCCTTGGAAAATTTTTGTTGTGACACCTGTGGCCTCTGTCCCTGTCCTCTGTACATCCATCCCGCACCTGTCAAAAATTGGGATCCTGTCATCCCTGTCCTCTATATCCTGAGCTACCTACATTTGACCTCTACAGTGAATCTGGCACTGGCCCTCTGTACGGAGGAGTCTCTCGATAACTTCTATATCCCTGTGTGTGTGTCCATAGTGATCGTGATGGCATTGGCATTTGTGGCACTGCTCTGACATAAGCCGATACACGTCATGCTTGATCTAGAACCGCCATGAAGTAGGCCACTATATAATAACTCACCTCACGCATGTACTCATCCCTCTCTAGCACCTTATCTTGGTTGCATCTCGCTCCATCTTGTACCTATCCCGCAACCTGATCACCTGTCTCCTCTCCTGCTCCTAGGCATCCTGTGCTAGCATCAATTGGTCAATCTATGCTTGCATCTGCATCACCAACCCTATGTCCACCACTGTCTCTCTCTCACCCTGTAGAGCCTATACCTGTGCCTTTGTTGCATCCCTCTCGTGTTGTAGTGTCTACATTTGTCCTGCTATTGTATCCCTCTCACCCTATAGAGTCTATACATGTGCCTCTGTTGCATCTCTCTCACCCTACAAGGTCCATATTTGTGCCCTCGTAGCCTCCTCTCTCTCTAGCACCAACCCTGCATCCCCAACTGTCTGCTCTGTCGCCTATGCTCTGTCACGGAGCTCATCCCACTCCTGCCTCAGGTCGGTCCTCTCCCTTAGCAATGATGTCACCTATCCCCTCAGATCCTCCATATCTCTCTCCACCTCCTCCAGGGTCTGTACAGATACCTGGTCTACCAACTCTCCATGGTCCCTCTGTCCCCCTGCCTGTAGTCTTGTGACCTCGGCCTGCAATTTGTCCCTCTCCACCACCAACTCGCTCCTCATCTGCCGTAGCTCTCCTAGCTGTCTCCTTAGTTCCTCCCTATCCTTGTCTACCTCCTCTACCTGTAGGGTGACCTAATCCACCAACTCCCCATAATATCTTTGTCCCTCTGCCTCTAGTCTGCTCACCTCTACCTCTAGTCGAATCACCTCTGCTTGTAACCTACCCACCTCAGCCCGCAATCCATCTCTCTCCATCTCTACCTCAAACACATGTTGTCTAACCTCATATGCCAGAGTCCTATAGCTCCTCTCCCCCTCTATTCATGCCCTATCCACCTTAGCCAGCAGCCTGATCCTCTCTGCTTTTGAATCCCTAAGTCTCTGCTCTGCAATCTGTAGCCTCGCTAGGGCCCCTATTAGCAGTATGGCTGGGTCCTCCGGTGGTGGTGGTACATATGGTACTATGGCCAATGGATCAACCTCGAGAGTGCCTACCTCCATTGCATCCCCCTGTCCCCTCCTCTATAGATCATCTCTCTCCTCCTCTGCCTCAGCCTCCTCCTGTACTCTCCTCTGTTGTCCTCTCCTCCTCACTCTCATCTATCGATCCTCTCTCTCCTCCTCTACCTCAACCTCATCCTATCCTCTCCTCTGGTGTCCCCCTCCCCTCCCATCCTCCTCTGTCCAGCTAGTCTCATCTCATCCTCTGGACCGAAGCCATGTGCCTCTATAATTTGGTCCACCGTCATAATCCGTGCTAGACGAGGACGGGCCCACCATGCAGAGAACCTCACTGTCGTCCCCACATCTGTTCTCCCTCCTCTCCTACTTGGGAAAGGTACCTCTTGAAGCTCCTCCCACTGGTGTCTCATGAACTCTGCTGTAATCAGATCCCCTCGTGGTCGCTCTCGAGTGATATGTCTAAATCTTTGCGATCCTACAGGGATGTCCTGCTAAACCTCAAACTGTCTCAACACTCTGTTCACCTTGTGTAGCTCCACTATGTAGGGTTCTCTCTCGACCAAATAGGATAATATAAAGAAGTATCCTCTATGCCTCTCCTCATCCTCCCTCCATTTGGAACCACCACGTCATGTATGGCCTCCATACTATCTGATCCTTCTGTAAATCGTCTAGTCTCCTCCTCCATCTCTCTAGATCACTAGTGTCTTGATAGTGAAATCGCCATCCATACTTAGTACCGTACCAGTATGCCATTGGTAGTGTAGGATCTTGCTCCCCTCCTATCAAAAATCATGGCCTGGCCACACTGATCTGCTCCTAGGCCCATACCTATAACAACATCACATGTGTAACACTGAGTTCCCATCGATAGCACACCACATGCATGTCCCTGTACAATTGTCCCAATATGCATGGACCCCATGCAAACTCCCCCTCCCTCTGCTCCATAATATGTCTAACAACCTCAATAACCTTGAGGCTACAAAAGCGTCTACTCCTATCTGGCAGCAAAATGTCGCTAATAAGACCGTAGAGATACAATGGAAATGGTGGCACTCCCAATCCTAAACATCTGTCTAGATCTAACTTTTCCCCCTGAATCAGTAAGTCATCTCGTCTGAAGAGGACCCATAGGGTCCGGTCTAGCTCCTCTCCCTCTAACCTCGTCCAAGTCACGAGATGGCCCGCTATTGGTAATCGCAAGATCCTCCACACGTCCTCTAAGGTGACAGTCATCTCCCATGTCGGGAGGTGGAATGTGGACATCTTCGAGCTCCATCAATGCAGTCAATAGTGCTCGATGTGCTCTAATTATGGGGTAACCCAACATATGAAGCGAGCCTGCTCACACCAATGCCTTGTAATTCTCACCGTTCATCGCCGTAATTTTCACCTCCAAAACCATTGAATGCCTCCCCCATGTCCGCAGGCTGTCAAAATGTTGCATTCACGTCAAACAACATGTTAGCCACTTACCTAACCTCCTCATTTTCATTCTCTTTTCTCTTTTCCCATCCACCACCCTGGGCTTTCTTATTGATTTTCCCCTTCCCCACTTTTTTCTTTATTCCTCTCTCGAGAACATTCGCTTGTTTCCCTTGCTTTTCCCTTTTGGGTGAATTCACCCCTTTACTACCCAGTTTTCCCTTTTGGGCGAATTTTCCACTTTAACATGCCTTTGCCCCTTTTTGGGTGAATTCACCCAAATCATGGGTGAATTTTCCCGTTTCCTCGGGATGGGCAAGTTCTCCCATTCGACGAGCGAATACGCCCACCTCCCTAGGATGAGCGAGTTCGCCCTTTTGGCCGGTGAATCTGCCTGCCTCCCTAGGATGGGTGAGTTCGCCTGTCCGATGGGCGACTCTGCCCATCTCCCCTAGATGGGTGAGTTCGCTTGTCCAGCGGGCGAATCCGCCTGCCTCCCTTGGGTAGGTGATTTCACCCGTTTGATGTGTGGACTCGTCGTCGCCCCTGGCGCGGGTGCTTTTGCTCGTATGATGGGAGATTTTACCCATCTTATGGGCGTCTTTGCCCCTCTTACAAGCGATTTTTCCCTTTTACTAAACCCACACCCCTGTTCTGGGTGGATTTGCCCGATTCAAGGGCGAATCTGCCCCTCTGCTCTTCAACTTCGCTCTTTCTGGGAATTTTTTCCCTTCTTAGGTGAATTTTCCCTCAAACAAGTGAATTCGCCTCCCTTTCCCGCCGTCTTTGAATAGGTGATTTTGCTTAAATATTGGATGAAATCGAAATTCCGCCAACTACCCATTTTTCTACTCTACCCAAACCTCTAAACCCATGTTTTCAAAATGCATGAAAATTTAAAAAATATGCTCAAAATCACAAAGAGGGTTTTGGAACTAACCTGGTGTGGTACCACGCGCTTGTGGTAGTACCGTCGTACCTCGTCTCCCTAGTGGATGATCTCATCATCATACTCCTCAGCCATCCTCATCACCTTCTTCTCCTCTCTCTCTCTCACTCAACTGCCAGGTGTGCAAATGAGGAATAGTAATTCTAAAATTACTATCTATTACCCTTTCCCTCCTTTATACCCTCTTTTAAGTTTTGGGTATTTTTAACCCATTATTTAACTTTCTTTGTAAATGACTAATCCTCTATCTTCTATGGGCCGCCATTTGCACACCGTATGTCTGTTTTCCTCCGTTCAAAAGCCAATCTTCATGGTTTTTTAAGCTCTATCCCATGGTACCCTCTGTTTCCTCATATTGAGAAGTCACCTGGGGCCCCTTTATTTTCCCCATCTGCCCTCTCGAGGGGGGATACCCTACCATTTTCCCCCATTCTTCCGTTACGATCATTCCCTTGTGACATTGGGGCATCTCCCTTCATTTTCCATCATCTGGACAACTTACGCAACTTTTTCCATGTTGGGGCATCACCTTCTATTCATTTCCTCTATTGAGTCATCTCCATTTTATTTTTCTTCGAAACATTGTTTTTCTAACAATATTTCGAAGAGGGGCAAAATGTAGACATCCGGATTTGACCACTCCCGTATGGTCAAAATCATCCTTTTTATTCATCTATTTCATATCCCCCATCAATATTAATTAAATGATTTATTTAATTAATATTCCCTCTTTTCCTAAGGTTCTTTAGGTATGTAATTTAATAATTAAATACTTTACCTTTTACCCCTTCCTCTCTAAATTAAATAAATACATCAATTTATTTAATTTAGTCATTTGGCCTTTGAATTTAAATCAATTTTAAATTCCTTTTTTTCTCTCTCCTTGTCCCATCCTCCATAATCTCCCTCTAATCTAGATTAGTTTAATTAATCCATGATTAGGGTGTGCACACCTTTAATTAGGATTAATGTCACATCCTCCATATATTGCAACTTGCTTCTAATCTTCATTAGCCCCCTTAATCACATCTTTGCACAACCTTAATCATATGATTAGTTCAACCTAATCCCCATACCATTTATGGCATACCTCCAAGTCAACCATCATAAATGCTTTCTCCATTTAGCCAAGGTAACCTCTTCCCCATGTGAAATAAAAATTCACATTTATTCCTCCAAGACTTTCTTCTTCCCCATGTGGGTTATTAAGGAATTTTAAATTCCTGATGTGTCACATCTCCCACATGGGGACAAGGACCTCCTTTATAAGGAGATCTTGTCTCAATCCCAAGGTACTTTCAAGTACCTTCACATCACGTGAATTAAAAATTCACATTTATTCCTCCAAGATTTTTTTCTTCCCAATGTGGATTATTGAGGAATTTTAAATTCCTCATGTGTCACATCCCCCACATAGGGACAAGGACCTCCTTTATGAGGAGATCTTGTCCCAATCCCAAGGTACTTTAAAGTACCTCTACATCACCTTCCCCCTTTACACCTCATTGCCACGTGGAAATATGTGAGGGCTTGTGAGTCCTCAACTCACTATAGTCCTTCAACTTGTCCATGTTGGCTAAATCCTATCCCTCCATTCCTTAAAAGCCTTTCCCCTAAAAAAGGAGGATTTTGACCTCATTTTCATTCATTCACACATTCAAACACTCAAGCTCTCAAGCTCTCACATAATCCTCCATTGTTGCAACTTTCAAGCTCACTTGGCATCCATTTTGCGCATATATCCAAATACCCACTTTCACCATTGCATCCCCCATTGCATCTACATCGTTTTGCATCTAGTTTTATGTGATTTTCCATTCAAAGAAGCACACAAATGATCAAATCAACAAGGCCAACCAACCAATCGAATTGGGAAAGGTAATCTATTTGTTTTCACCTTTCCTTTGTTCAAGTTTAAATAGGCCAATCTTGAGGTGTTGTTTTGTGTTTTTCTTCCTTTGCATTTCATTTGTTTTTCATCATTTAGGTTTAGAAAACACATTGCACACACCACTAACTCTGATCCAAGAACTATTTTAACCCAACTACCCTCCCCTTACCACCTGGGAGAACTCCTCTCTTACTAGGCCTTTTCTTTCAGGGATTGAGCAAGCCATACTAGGTCTTACAACCATCAACCCAAATACATTGTAACATACTTCTTTTACAAATCTGCAATAACACAATAGTAAAAGATCCCACTACAACCAAAAAACCTTCAAACTTTTAAGAGAAAGGTGCCCCAAACTCTAACCAACCATTAGCTCTGATACCAAATGTTGAAAATGAAGGTAATTATTGTAGCTTAATACTTTGTAAACCTATGAGATTGTAGATCTAATTAAGTGTTCTTCGTTACAAATTATTTGTATGTGATTATCTATTTAGATTCATTATTACCAATTGTAGAAGCAGATAGAAGCTTGTAGAAGAATAAGACTAGAAGATAGAAGTGACATAACATATACGTGGAGAAACTCTTTCGGGAAAAAACTCCACCACCAGAATCAATAGTGCTTGTATTATTTAACCTTAGAACAATATTATAATAACATTGTATCAATCCTTGATTGAGATGCTTCTTTTTCCTTCAACAATTCTTCTTCACAACCTGCAATAAACTCTCATGTGTCCAAGCATGAATCCACACATCCCATGCCATGCTTCAAAAAAGTAATCTCTTAGAACTCTCTTCAACTTGCTGCAATAAATAGACAATTGTGAACATTGTAAACTCCATAGAGTTGACAATTACAATAGGATAAAGCTCCTCACAAGTGTCTACGCCACTCTTGTGCAAGTAGAGTTCTTCCATGAAAAACAATGTCAAACCAAGTCCTTCATCAATTTGGGCATCCCAAACTAAAGTCTTAAAAGTAGATAGAAGGTTGTAGAAGAATAAGACCAGAAGATAGAAGTTACACAACATATACTATGGAGAAAACTTTCGGGAAAAAACTCCACCACCAGAATCAATATTGCTTGTATTATTTAACCTTAGAACAAGATTACAATAATTCTTTATCAATCCTTGCTTGAGATGCTTCTTTTTCCTTCAATAATTCTTCTTCACAACTTGCAATAAAATTTGATAAAACTCTCTTCAACTTGCTGCAATTTATAGACAATAATGAGCCTTGCAAACTCCAAAGAGTTTACAATTACAAAGCACAAAGCTTATCTCACAAAACCTACGCCTATTCTTTGCAAGTAGAGTTATCCCGTGAAGAACAATGTCAAACCAAGTCCATCAATTTGGGCATCCAAAACTGAAGTCCTAACTCAATGTTGATTACAAAGATATTTTGTAAGCATATCCTCAAAGTTGGCTCCAGAGAATGGGCCCACTTAACTCAGCCTTATAAAATATCTTATCATGCAAAAGTGTTCACTCTAAGATGCCAAATTGGGTGCCCAAGGTGGGTCCAAGTCAATCTCTATTAACTGAAACATCTCTCCATCAATTCATGCAAATAGGATGCATGATTGATCATCCCCACTTAACTGAATGTATCACCTATTATTTTTCATGAAACTCTAGTCATTAGTCATGCATTCCAAGTCAACTGAAGTCAACTAGCATTCAACTAAAACTAACTACATGCAACTGAAGATAACTGAACCATAATTGAACTAAACTAAATAAACTAACTCCATGCATGTAAACATCAATCCCTAACTTCTAAGATCTTTACATGCATTACAAAAGTGTTATCTTTTACTCCAAACAATTAACTTAACTCAAGGTGAGTTCCACCTTCCAAGTGGGTTCCCCATGTGCTCCTATTTTGTAGGAGCTCTTCATGGGCATCCTCACATGTTCCTATCATTTAGAATTAATTACAAATGTCAATTTACATGTTCATTTCATTGAATTCAATCTCTTTCTAATCCTAGTGTTGGGGAACACTTTCCAAGGACTTAGGAGATACATGAAATAATGTTTAGGATTACAATTTAACGGCATCCTATTCCCAATAGCTTCCTCTCTTACTCCCCTCACTATCTTTCTCTCAATCACCATTTACTCTACTTCTACCACCTACCTATATGTCTCACTCCCTCTCTCTTTGCATCTCTATATATAGTTATTTTTGTTTGTGCATCTCTCTCCCTTCTTCCCTCCCTTCCTTCATCCCCCCTTTCTCTCTCTATCTCTCTATCTCTCTTTCTATAACTCTCACATCTCTTCCTATTAGAATTATCCATGCATTTTTTTAATGAAAAATCACCATAACATGAGTGTCATAACACACTCACACTATAACATGCTCACATTATATTATGATTGTGTTATGGTCAATAGGGATTCAAAAAGTAGGGTGGCACTTTTTGGTCCCCCATATTTTTACACATAACCCAAATCTCTAAATTTTAAACTCCTTTCACTATGATGTTGGTCAACCTATTGTTTCATTCTATTTTACGCCATGGCTAAATTCTCCTTGAGTCTTGAAAGTGCTCATTATTGATGAAGCAAGTTCTTCTCCATAGTTTCAACTATTGGTGTCACCCTCAATGATGATGTGATGGATGGAGGATGGTATCCATATAGTGCCATAAATGGAGATTTTTTGATGAACTACGAAAGGAAGTGTTATACCACCATTATGTTAAGCTAATCTATAGGCATTGAGATTGCTTATCTAAAGTGAAATAATGTAGATATCATTGTAAGAACTTATTGACAACATTAGTTTTCTCATCAGATTGAGGATTATAAGAAGAGCTATTATTTATAACCATTTTTAGGAATTATTTTATTGAATATTTCTATATCAATCTATTCATGTGAACATACCAATGTATGATTGCTCACTTAAGATATATATCCAATTCAAAAACCAAAGTTACATGTCTAGAATAGTAAATTTCAATAAGAAAGTAGAAAAATATAATGAATCTCACTCAAAATCCAAATATGTTTGAAATTGAGAGTTGTGATGACATTTTATGAACACAATTTTAGTTCGCATCTAGCTTTGCAACATATTATGTTTTATTTGTGTTTGGATTCAAGCAATAGATAGTAGTGTTTGTAAATGTGACTCATATCCTTTTATTAGAATGCAATTAATATAATTTGGCCAAAGTAATGCTTGTTGCACACATTATAATTTCATAGTGTCTATAGTTCTACATGTTAGTTAGATGGAATGTAGCTAGAGACTATCTAGAGAAGCATGCCATATGATGAAGCAAAATGAAATTCACAAGTCTTTCCAGACGAGTGAATTTCACAGCTAGTCACTATCTTAATTTGGCAATTTTATTTGTCAAATCACTCTAATTTAACAATTCATAAAACAATTTTGGTGATTCAATTTAATTCATATCAATTGAGTATTCTAGACATTTAAATTTCTTCTTCCATTCAAGTTAAAATTCAAATTATAATTGACACCAAAATGCACAAGATAACTCAACAATTTATTTATTTCTCATAACACAAATGAGATACAATTAACAATTTATAATTTTCATTTGAATAATAATTTTCTTTGTTCAAGAATTTCTCTCTACTCTTCTTATCTTTCAATCTTTGATTGCAAAAATTACATCTACTCCCTATGTGCCATGACCTGCTTGTTGATTTTTGTAGCTCGAAAGGTGGAATGTGGAGTTGCTTTAAAGCAACTTGAGTTGGATTTTTAACAACAACAAATTTTTTATTTATTCTTAGGATGTTTCTGGGTTTGTGAGGTTGAGATAAGATTGAGAGTGATTTTATGTGTGAGTTAGCCGAGTAATGTAAGGAAAGTTTCTTTTCTTGCACATTGATGTAAATCAGCTGAGGCTATATATGTAAGATTGTTGTAGAAAACTTGTATTGTATTCTGGAAGAAAATTTTGTTGTTAGGCTAGATAGAAGATCCAACATTTTGCAGGTTTTTCCCCACACTGGGGTTTCCTGGGTATATCTATGTTATTTTCTATTTGTGATTGGCCTCTTGTTATTTTTGCTTCCATTGTTATTAGCTATTTATTAACCTAGTTGTATTCATTGTTATAAATCAGATTTCTTTTATGTGATTTTATTGTGCAATTAATCCATTGCAAGGTTATAAGAAATTAACATTGCTCTTATATTCACTAGACTTTAAAATCTTCAAATTTCCTCCTTCAAAATGGCACGACCTACTCTTTCTTCTATCTGCACCTTTTACAGATTCATAAATGATATTGGTTTCACTTAAGCTATCCTCCCAATCACCTCTTTATCTCGTTGTACTAACTGTATGTTTATTTTGAAAGATATTTTATTTGTTTCATCATTTTTTCAATTTTTTAAAATCTGAATTTACTTGACGCAGCCTCCTATCTTTCATTTTTTATTCCTCACTCCTTTTCTATGGCATTTCCTTTCCTCTCCCAAGTGTAGCCTCTTATATTTTCTTTATTTTTTTAATCTATCAAAATGGTGCCCCTTCTATTGACTATGTTGCCTCTATTTTTTTCATTTTTCATTATTATTGATTGTTTATTCTATCTCCCCCTTTGCCTCACACAATCCTTCTACCTCGTTCCACTACCTCCTTGATGCCTCTTTTCTTGAAGCCCAATAAAATAAATAATAGATTTTCTTTTTATTTTCCTTTAATTGTTTCTCACTGGTATAAAATAGAAGGAAAATAATTTAATTATTCATAATTCAAACTGGTGCAGGAGCACCTAGGCTGACCTCCACCTTGTTTGTTAACAATTTTGGCTTGTACTGACCTTAGCCAAGTTAGGAATGTTGATGCATTTGCTTTGGACCTTAGAAGGTCTTGTTGGTGTGTGATGAGTAGTCACTAGGACTAAAGTCATCAATAGGTTATCATTGTGATTAAAATTTTGCTTTATTAAGCTTTGGACAACATATGTTAGGATACAAAGCATTTAGTGTGTTAAAAACTACATCCTTGTTGTTAGAAGATGCCAAGAGGCAGTTGAGGAAGTTGATGGTTCGAAGCAAGGAGATTGAGGTCCTAAAATCTAGGATCATAACATAGTGTTAAGTTACAAAATGTTGTTGTAAAGGTTGCATGACAACAGTTGTGAAGTTGCATGTAACTTTGTGGGATTGGAATCCCTAGAAATCAAGGGTAAGTGCTCGACCAACTCCCCTTGAAGTGTGGAAAAGGCATCTAAGTTGATGTATGGCTCGTGGAGAGCAGTTAGTAGAATGGTATTCAAATTTTGGCTTTGTTTGAAGAAGGAAAAATTATGTGTTTTCTGCAAATCTTGTGTGTTTTCAGATAACAGTGATATCTAGTGACATATATGCTCTGTTTTAGCATTGTTTTGGTGTTCTTTGAATAGTTTAGAGCATATTTCATTTGGTGTTTAGGTTACTTAGTGTAGATTTATTGTTTCTATTTCATAAATTAGGTTGTAGAGGGATTTATTTCTGTTTTGAGCAGTGAAGATAAAGAAATGGCTCCCCCATAAACTCTGTCCACGGGATTTCCCTGAGACTAGAAGAATATGAAAGGGGAGCCACACATTTTTAAATATTTAGTAGTAGGTAGTTTAGGGAATGGAGCAGATATTTGTAATCTCAAACCCTAGGCAAGCTAGGACTGCCCGGTTAGGGAATTGGGAGTGAAAATTAAAGAGCATAGGCAGGGGTAGAGACCACTGTACAGAATCCGTACGGTTCTAGGTAGGGTTAGGCAAGATCTTTGCTTGACAAAAGGTTTGAAGCTTCAATCAATCTTTTGGAAGGAGTTTTGAAACAAAGAATAGAGAAACCCTAAGAATTAGGTCAATTAGGCCTACTTCTCCTTGAGTATAGGAATGCACTGTACAGAACAGATATAGGCCAGAGATCTAGTTAAATATTTAAAGCTCTAAAAAGGGTATTAGAAACTGCAATTTGTTTTCCAGGTCATTTGTGAAGTTTGAACAAGAAAGGCCAAAAAGGGACTGGTAAGGGCTAGTAGAAACTAGGCCTCTTCAAAGCAAGATTTTGAGATCGGGTAAAGTGAAGGTTAAAGAATCTCCAAGATGCCTTCAAATGAACATGAAATGCAAAGAGATAGT